>JARJDV010001538.1:0-38035 GCA_030264675.1 Anaulacaspis nigra | reverse complement strand
CCCTTAATAGGTGCGTTTATATTACGCAAAATAGCATTGCGTGCAACTTCTATAGTGATGTTCTGTGGTTTTGGTAACCTCAAACGTATTCATCAATAATCTTAATAAGTGAAAAAACCAGTTGATTCGTTTTTTCTTACCAATTTAATATTTATTAATCATTTCACCTATCATATATTGTTTTTAAACTCATATATTACCACAATGAGTTCATCTCCATCAATTGATAGGATACAAACCCTCGATGCAATTGAAAAGGAAATAATAACATGTCTTCATAGTGCAGGTAAAAAACAAGTATTTAAAATGACTGTATTAACTGTTTGTTTGCATATTAATTATAGGTCAAGTATTTGTGGAGTTGAGCAAGGAAAAGTCTAGTCTAAAGCAGGCAGAAAACCATACACAGACTTTCTTAAAATCATTAAATGTTGTTGAAACAAAGCTCACTGAGCAAATCAACTACTTAACACAAGTATCCACTGGGCAACCACATGAAGGGTCTGGCTATGCATCCCAAAAAGTTCTTCAAATGGCTTGGCACAGATTAGAACATGCAAGGTCAAGAGTGAATGAGTTAGAGAGACTTAAAATTAAACACTTACAAGGTATAATATTGGTGCGTAAAACTATCATGTTTTAAAATATTTCATTTTAGCTGCTACACCCAATACCACAAATGCTATAAACAATACTACATCGAATGGTTCTGCACCACCCCCATCAAATTAAGTAATTAATCTAATATTTAAACCAGTACTTTTGATAATCTTTTATATTAATAGTATTTTTTAATCAAATCATAAATTATTTGTATTATATTGGTATATCAACAATGTTGAAATTATATTAAAATATTAACATTTATTTTTTAATTACCCATTATGTATATATTTACAAAAAGAAAGCTTTTATCAATATGTGTGGACCCTTATAGTAATTCAGATTTATGATATCAGTGTCAGTGCTGAATTAAATCTGCATATTTATTACTGTATAGCATTGAGAATTAGATAAGTAAGTTCTGAACATGTTTCATGACCTTTAATGCAGGCTGAGCTTGCTTCATAGTATCAACTTTAATAAAGTTGTAAAATATTAATAAGAGATAGTGAAGAACGATGGGGTTTCATGTGGTCCACAATTGTTTACGTAGGTGAGTAAACACCGATTTTCTTATATTATTTTATAACAAAATGAAAGTAGAAAATGGGTTTTATTAACTTGATTTAACCTCAATCAAAGTTAAGCATACTTACTCACACTTACTTAGGTTTAAACACGTCGCTTATGTTTTATGAAAGTCATCACATGTTATCACATATTATGCAAGATTTTATTTATTCAAACACTACAAACTAATGAATACGTCATTTCAGCAATTTAGTTAAATTATCAATTAATTTCACTAACGTATCGAGATGGAAATCTACCAGTTCCATAAATGCAAAAAGGATAGATAAAGTCCTTATTGCGAATCGTGGGGAAATAGCTTGCCGCGTAATGAGAACAGCAAAACGACTTGGAATACGAACAGTAGCTGTTTATAGTGATGCTGATGAAAACTCTTTACACGTTTCTTTGGTTTGTTATTTCTAAACCGATTCTAAATATCGACGGCCCTGAAATTTAATTATAATATTTATTAGGCGGACGAAGCATATAATATTGGTCCACCTGCAGCTAGTCAAAGTTATTTACGCGGTGATATAATTCTGGGCATTGCTCAAGCTACAGACTCACAGGCAATTCATCCAGGATATGGATTTTTGTCTGAAAATGTTGAATTTGCGGAAGAATGCCAAGCACAAAATATTATATTCATTGGTCCACCAGCGAGCGCAATTCGAGATATGGGCATTAAAAGTACGTCCAAAGCAATAATGTCTGCTGCTGGTGTTCCAATTATTGAAGGATATCATGGGGAAGACCAGAGCGAAGATAAACTGCGAAACGAAGCTAAACGTATCGGATATCCGATAATGATAAAGGCAGTGCGCGGTGGCGGTGGTAAAGGAATGCGCATTGCCATGACTGAAGCGGACTTTGCGGAAGCGCTTGATTCTGCAAAGAGAGAAGCACAAAAAGCATTTGGAGATCAGGTTGTGCTTTTAGAAAAATTCGTTGCTGAACCACGTCATGTAGAAGTCCAAGTGTTTGCTGATATGCATGGAAATGCGGTACATTTATACGAGCGCGATTGTTCCGTTCAACGAAGACATCAGAAAATTATCGAAGAAGCGCCGGCAGTAAGTCAATTAATTAAATTTACATTAATGCATAAATCAAAGTAAATTTTTAGCCAAGTTTAACAAAGGAATTACGCGCTGAACTTGGAGCAGCCGCAGTGCGCGCAGCAAATGCGGTTGGCTATGTTGGGGCTGGTACCGTTGAATTCATTTTAGATCGTCATAGTCTTAGTTTTCATTTCATGGAAATGAACACGCGTTTGCAGGTAGAGCATCCAATCACCGAAATGATCACAAACAAAGACTTGGTCGAATGGCAGCTGAAAATTGCCTCCGGCGAAAAATTACCCGTGACGCAAGACGATATAACAATGAACGGACACGCATTCGAAGCGCGCATCTACGCTGAAGATCCACGCGGTGGTTTCTTGCCTGGGGCTGGACCCCTCTTGCATTTAACAACACCGAAGGCAGCTGAAGATTGCCGCATCGAAACTGGTGTACGACAAGGAGATGAGGTTTCCGTACACTATGATCCAATGATTGCGAAGCTGGTTGTTTGGGGAACGGATCGTGCTGAAGCACTAACAAAATTACAAAATCGCCTCTGTGAATACAATGTAATAGAAACCATACAAAATCCACATTTAATTATCATACATTCGTTTTTAGATCGCTGGCTTGGAAACAAACGTTAATTTTCTATTAGACCTTGCCAGACATCCAGAATTTGTTGCCGCAAATGTACATACAAATTTCATACGTGATTATAATGATTCCCTATTTAGAAAAGAAGAACTTGGCAACAAAACCGTCTTCCAAGCCGGCCTTGCACTAGTTTTACTAGACGAGCTTGAAGAAATGAACAAATCCATTGAGAACAATGATCACTTTAATCCATTTGTAGTTGAAAGTGGTTTTCGTCCAAATTACAATCTCGTTAAGGACTTTAAGCTCAAATATAAAGACCAAGGTTACCAACTCTTTAAAAGTAATGAATGATAATTATTAAATTCTTAAAATTTCAGAAGTAATTGTACTAGTAAAATACTGTGATAACAATCGCTACGAAATATCACTGGATAACGGAAACAATTGGATTGCAGCGAATGGCGAAATACAAATTGAAGATAACAAAATAACGCTTAGATCAAATATCGACGGTGATATTTCTAGCATAAATATATTTAAAAACGATCAAGTTCTTGCCGTATTCGATGAAGTATGTTCACGATTTAAAAGTTAATTCTTGTTTACGAATTATGCGTACTTTCAGAACGGGAAAACACAATTTGATTTCGAGCTCCAAGTGTTCGACGAAGAGGGCCAAGTAGCTGGACTGGGAAATAGGGCAGTTTCTCCAATGCCTGGCATTTTAGACAAAATTCTTGTAAAACAAGGTGACACTTTCACACAGGGAGATTCTTTGTTTGTTATCATCGCAATGAAAATGGAGCATGTAGTGAAAGCAACAAAAGATGGTAAAGTAGAAAGTATTTTATTCAGCGTTGGTGATAACGTTCCCAAGGATGCTACTGTTGTGAAATTTGAGGAGGAAGTCATCGATAAGCAATAAAAACATCGCTCAACACATAAGCTGCATTTATTAATATATATTTTGTATTTCAAACAGATTTAAACATATTTTAATAAATCGCGTCATACTCTTATTGTCTATTATTAACTCCCATTAGTTAATAAACAATGCGGCAATGAGATAAGACATTTAAAAAAATACAAATCGCCGCAGGACATGTTTAACATTTACGTGTATTGAAAAAATGAAATACGTGTAGTGCGTTGTCTGATTGGACTAATTATAACGCAACATTTTCCAAAAACAAAATGACAAGTGGATGCGTTCATCCGCAACAAACACGAACATGATACGGCATTCGGGAATGCTATTTAAGAGGATTTATTGCGCACCAGCTCAAAATGTGTTTCGCTGTCGTTAAATCATTTTCCATTCGCGCACTAACCGAATGCAAAAGCGATAAGCGATGCATATTGAACATTTGAAGTAATTGAGTGTCGCAGCTTACAATTGCAGTGTAACACGACCTGAATAAAGGCGGACACGAATAAAAATATTGACGAGTTTATTGTACGATGAAAACAACAATTGGCAAAGTCGATCGGAATATTACGCGCTCTTTCCATATGTATCGAAAGTGTGGAACGTGTACCTCTACATACGATGTAGATTGCGCGAATGCGTATTTCAATGAAATGTAATTGACGAATTGACCTTTACGATTTCATGCGCATAGAGAGTATCGAAGTGCAAACAACTCGCGTGCGATGTGTGCAACGTTTTCGTTTTCGATCTGAACGGCAGCGAGCATTCTTCGCGAACGTACCTGTGGCTCGCTGGTAGCTTCTTTCATCCATTCCTTTCACTTCTTTCCTTCCTGCATTGCGGTGTCTTGCGCTCGAGTGGACGGCATATGCGACGATTGCAAGCAACCAGCTGCTCGCACACGCGTTCATTCACGATTCACGTCATAGCGGTGCTATGTTTTGTTGTCGTTAGTGCATTTCAAAGGTTGGCGTGTGGCAAAACCCAAAAACTACCAAAATTCCTAAATTTGCCTTCTACGCCACGCACATCCGCTGCAAAGAGGACATTGCGAAGAAGAAACACAACATGCAGAGCGCACCTAAAAGCCAACGTTTTAATTACTCGTGCTACAATGGAATTTTGTAATTGGTGTAATTTCTGGTCGTGCGCGCTGATTCTAGAGTAAATCAAGCTGCTTGCAAACAGGTGTGCGTAAATTAACGCGTGTGCTCTAAAAAGTGTTTAAACCGTATCTCCTCGGTCATCCGACAAACGTCGGATAATCTATTTAATTCAAGAAGTAGTTGATCAACTTTGGATAACTTTGTATCAACAAGTTTTACCGTACTCTTCAGCAACTTAAAAACAGCGCACACTTTGCGCTCAAGTAGATCTTCAAACTATTAAACTCCATTATCAGCAAGGTCAGTTTCATATACCGTTTGTGTAATTTGCAGGCTCGTCGCTGATTCATGACTTATTCATTTGGGCATAAATTTTGAGTTTTCCATAATTCGTTCGCTGTGTCTACAGCTATTCCCATTATGTAATTTATGATAAATGTATGATAATTAATAGTTTCGAAAATATTTACTATTTATTTAGCAATATAATGGTACTGCAGTCACGCTAAGTGTGTTTCTAGTTGTCTAATTCAAGTAATGGATTACGGTCGAGTGTTTGAAAAGAGCATCAGAGAAGTAAAGTTTTAAAAGTTTAAATTCATTCCAGCACGTGTGGTAGACTACAGTGCGCTATAATTGTATACGTTTAAGTATGCGTAAATATTTCAAGTTTTATCAGGTATTTAAAATATTTTCAATAATATTCCTAAATCAATCATGTACGGACTTTAATTAGTGATTACGTAGGGCACGACATTCGATATATTAACACACGTATTCTTGCATTGCCATTAAACACACGTGAAAAGTGAAATGGTACGAACAAACAGTTTATAACACAAACTTACTACAGGTTAATGACGCATAACAATAAATATTTGATTGCAGTTTTTTGCAGCGATAAGTATGATATAAAATCTATTGTGTCGTATTCCTCCATAATATATAAATTGAAAACAATTAAGATTCACTTTAGTTATTAAAATCTTTTGTTAAAGCTCAGCAACTTTTATTATAATTTCAAAGTCAAGTAAATGTTCGTTACCGTGTTTACGCGCTATTTATATAAATGCTAAAATTATACAAAAAATCTTGCATATTTATTTACAATGTCAGTCACATGTTTACACTTTCAATTGTGGTATTTCCGGGAATTTAAGGCGTTCAAATATAAATTTCCTTTGACCCGTGAGTAATCAGATAATTCTGCTTCATTTGTACTGAAATTACAACAGAATTATTCTCAAATAAAGCAATCTAACATATGCAATTGAAATATTCTCTATGCATGAAAATATTGAATTGTTCTAATACGTATTCAAATTGACATTCGAATAATTACATAAGTGGATTAAGCAGATGATGATATCATACAATTAACAGTTTTTGATAAAGCGATAACGACCTAGTGGTTCATATGTTCACGGCTTTTACTATAATAATATATTAATTTAGGGCGATTGTGCGTAACTGATAGGTTGATATAGTCGAACAATGCGCACTGAGCTGCAATTTCTATATCTTATAGTTGTGTGATTTTCTAGTGCTCATCGTCGCGGAGGTAAGGGGAGGTGTAACAGAATGGTTCGCTTGGATAAGATTGAAGATGAAGAAGACGAAAAGACCGCACTGCAGCAAGGAGTATGCAAATACAACGACAGGTGAGTTGATTACAAATATTTACGTCAGCGAAATGCTTAATTGGATTTGATAATCACATGTTTCAATGATTGCCTCTTTAATGCGATGTAATACTAAACAGTTGTTATAGAGGACCAGGTTAGCATTCGTGAAATTTTGCAACCAAACGTTTTTTAAGCTCCTTGAGAATACCAGCGGTTAGCTAATGCAAAATTCAATATTTGCTCAACTATTGCCTTTTGTCTGATACGTTTATAGATGACAAAATCCACATGAGCATTTTCAATTCAACGACCCAAATGAATAATTTTGCGCACAAGGCTGAGTGCGTCAAAAACACGAGGAGACGCTGAGGATTCTCTTGGTGTTTGGCGTTGGATGTGTGTGCGCATGCATTGCCATTATAAACGGCCGTGTAATAAGCAGATCACAAAGGAATACGTCGTTTCCTTATTATTTTTAATTTTATTGCTATTAACTATTTTATGCCAAGTATTGTGTCGCGACCGGGAATGCATTCGCGCTCATAGCGGAACGCGCGCTTCTTTAGCGCTGGCGCGAAAAAAATATGGTCCAGGGTTATTTTTATTTACCGCACTCGCATCATACACCATCAATTCAATGGAATTTATGTGTGATGCGCATGATTATTTATCAGTGTTGAAATTGTCTATCAATTAATTACGCGCAATGATTTTTCAAACGCACGTTATCACGTTTCAAGACTTATTACTATTGTTTTTATAATCTCAAGGCTTTCAATATTGTACCTTCTTATTTTTAGTGACTAATCAACACTTTACGAATCCCATTGCTATTTGAGAGATATTTTTAATACCTAGCTATTGTTTTTTTTTATCTATTAATTTATTGACAAAAATATTGAGTTGTTATCGTTGTTTGAAGATCGAAGAATAACTTTAAAACTTCCTGTTTACTGGCGTTTTCTATCTTGTTTTTTTCTGATACCTAGTTTCTAGTGAAACATTAGAATTTGAAGAAATAATATTATCAGACAAAACACCATAATTTAAATCGTGAACAGTAATCACGAAGTTAAAAGGCGCATTGAGTTTCTGATTTATAACAAGTCGTTTCAATGATTCAGAATAAAAATAAATTCAATACGACTGACGAGTCGTAATGAATTATTAATTAAATTTTACAATATGTTACCATTTACTTTATTGATTTCATTTACGATGACATCGCTGGAATAACCAAAAATTATCAGGTGTTACAATATAAGAAATGAATATTAATTATTATTCAGAGGGAATATCAATGAGGGCGTTTAATATCATTAAATATAATGAGATTATGTTGAATGCCACAAACTCAAGTGAACATTTTAAACATGTAAACTGGTTAAATATAATATATTTTAGGCGTTGATAAACCATGTGCCAATCGGTGGTTGCGACATGAATTAAATCAGCGAATACGAAACCTCAGTTAAGTAATAAAACGTAAACATAATGACTTGTTCAAGATGTTCTTGCAGTGCGGAACTTTAAACCACCTGTAGTTTGCGCAACTTTTGGTAACATACATATTCATATATAGCTCTGCGTGACGTCCGAATGAAGAACAGTGTGTTAAACATGAACGCAGCTGATTTAATTGCAATACAACATGCGCAAACATGAAATGTGCAAAGATTGAGAGGCGGCGGCGACGACGGTGGCGCTCTATTTTCGTCGTCGACAATGCAAATATGTATGTGGTTGGGAGCGCGCGCTTTAGAGCACGAGTGCCCCGCGCGCACGCATTGAAATATTGCGGCTTTGTCAGTGCACATATAAATGATTAGCTCGTCAAAACCAAATTGTCCACTCGTCATTAGACGAGCCACAACGAACGAACGGGAGTGTACGCGCACGCTTGCAATCAACGGATGATAAGACAATCAGCAACGCGCAGACGATTACTAAAGCAAGTTCAAGAAAAACCCTCGACGAGCTCGTCATCGGAAAGAAGGAAAACGGAACGGGAACGAAGTGCAATCAACAAGGCGTTCTTGAATGTTGTTATTAAATTCAAGACGTGTCGCTTTCGTTTTCATTCGTTTTGTTCAAAAGCTTTGCGCGGTTTACGCAGATAAATGTCTCGACACGCATTTGTTTAAGAAGTGAATAATAATGTGGACTATTTACTTGTTAACTTTAAACTGATTTTCTCTTATAAACAACAAGTGATTACTTCGATATAAAGTTGATTTAAGTTAGTAAATTAAGATGGATAAAGTACAAAATAAAGAGTTGCCAACAATTAGCAAGTTTGTTGTGGACATCGATGCATGCGATTGCGAGCAAATTTCTGGCAAACACAGCAAGAAAATCGCCCGGACAACCAAGTCAGCTGACTTAAAAGATGTGCCCGACAACACAATCATGTGAGTCTTTATTTTGTTGTGAAGCTGCTGATATATTTATAAAACCGCCATTGATAATTTATTGCTGTAATTGCTCGACTTTCGTTTGGCAACACGAATTTAATTAATAAGCGTTATCCTAATACAAAGAGCAAATTCGATAAGTAAACACATTTGATTGAACCGTCTAAAAAACATTTCGAAGATTATCGATGTGTGTTGCAAATCTCGATAAAAATATGAAATGTTTTATATTTTCGACCAGTGCTGCATACTTTTGCAAAACCACATGCTGCGTAACTTTATAACAATCGATAAGCGTGTGCTTTTTTCAACATATGTATCAAAATATGTTAAATACAATTATAAATAACTTATGCTGTTTACAACATGTTTAAACCGTTAATTAAATAATTATGTAGAATTGTCTTCAGTAATTGTGTATGATTAAGGTAGGTGATGCTCATATAAATGGTATGTCATGTACCATTGGACAATGAATAAAAGCATTGCAGTGACACACATGTCAATAATTGCAATATTAGGATCCGATTGAAATTAGATCAAATTAACGCCTTGATTCATAAAGGTCATGGCTTCAGCATGCAAAGTTTGTAACGCGTTTTGAATGCATGCCGAAAGCCACAAGAGATGAGTAGTGCAAACTCGCTTACTATTATTATTCGTTCTAAATTTAAACCGTATTTGATGTTATTGCATAAATGGGGCACTTAATTATCACATTAACTTCTTTCGTTTCGTTTCTCTATTTGCTGCTTGCCAGTCATAGCAAGGAAGCGTGATGCTAAAATAATTCTTCAAGTGCTGCTCTTATCAATAGCGCAATGAATCAGCTCGCATAGTACTTTGATTATGAGTGGTATTTATAGAAAAATGATTGTCTATTTACTTTTATTCTCAGATATTTTATCAGACGCATTATTAAAATGGTTATGATTAGAAAAATACTAAATATTCTTTGATATCATTGCTTATTATCAGGAATTTGACTTCAATTCGTTTTTACTTTACTACAAAATAAAACATTACAAATTCTTTAGCTTTTTTGCGAATATGCTAGCAAGTTTTCATGGACACAAGATGTATTTATTGTATATTCACGCGCAATAGATTAACGTTAATAGGTATAGAAATAATAAGTTTAAAATCCCTTGGTAAATAATTAAGTGATGAAACAGACAAAAAATATTTACAGATCACACGCATGTTTAATTATAGATGCGTTGTAAATCCTAATAAAACGTGCTTTGCGTAGATGTTTGCATTGTTATTATATTCAAACTAATCTATAGAAAGATTGTTATGTCTGGAAACAGTTATTAAGAGATTTTCTAAATGAAAGGTAACAACTGTAAAGCAGTCGACATTTTTGATAAGACATTATTTAATGACATTTATTTATAACTCTTATTACTATTGCCCATTTAGAACGCACTTATTAGATGTGCACGCGGCGTGGTTTTAGATTTGGCAGGGACCATGAAAGTTGTACGCAAAAATAAGCGTGCGAAAACGTGGGTGTGATTCAGAACATTTGAAATGTGAATGGCACCCATCTTTGGCGTGCCAAATCGCGTAAGGCGATTTCGTACCTGTTTAAGAAATCCGGAAATTGTTTATTGGAAGACGATCGAAAATGCTTATTCATAATTAACAGATTATAAAACTAAATTACTTGTTTTGACTGTTAGGTTTTTTCCATTTTTAGATTAATTATCACGTGTCGCCTGATAATAACAGTCATCAACCTGCCTAACACACTGATAGAATTAGTTTTTCGGAAACTTATCTTTTTCTTGAAAACATTTTTTGTGATTCATGTGATTTCCCCATTTTAACTAGACCTAGATATTATGTAGGTGTCGATAAAAAAATTATTTGAGATGTTTGTTTTACAGCAATGAAGAAAAAACAAAATTTACCGCAAGGCAAAAAATCGGCCTTACAATGCTGGCAACTGTAGAGTTCTCCAGCTACTGTTCCATGTCGATTATGGCGCCCTTTTATCCACGGGAAGCCACTGATAAAGGGATGTCTGAATCGCTAGCTGGATTCGTATTTAGTTTTTACGCTCTAGTTATATTTGTTTCATCGCCAGTATTTGGCAAAATTGTGAGTACTATGTTTGCTTCACACTTTGTCCAAGTTAACGGAGTTTCTTTCTTTGCGCAGTTACCCAAAGTAGGTGTTAAAACTTTATTTATTGGAGGAATAACGACCTCCGGTATTTGCAGTATTATTTTTGGGTGAGTTTTACGCATGCGATTATATTTAGACTTGTGCTTCACGCTTAAAAAGTCCACTATTTGATGCCGTTTTATGCAGTGATATGAATTGAAATATGACCCAATTTCAGGATGCTTCATTACATCCAGGATTACTACCTCTTCACAATATTGTCGTTTGCGATACGCGGCGCAGAGGCACTTGGTGCTGCCTCGTATTCCACGGCAGGATACGTTCTTGTGATTAATATATTTCCAAACAACGGCGGGACCGTGCGTGGTATTTTGGAAACGTTCGTAGGTTTAGGAATGAGCGCAGGTCCTGCAATCGGCGGCTTTCTGTACGCGGTAAGTAAACTAATGATTGACGTTAATTCATGGGCAATATGATTGACCTTGCTTAGGAAAATACATGAGTGTAGCTTTTTTGTTTATTCATTTAAATTTACACGGCAGGTGGTGTATGTCGTTCCTTAGAATTTGCTTCAAAATAACAAAGTTTTAAATATTACATGAAATTACACCATCAAAGAGCCGACCACAAAGAATGAAAATTGTTTTGCTTGTAAGATTAGTTAACTAACTGCTAATTTAAATACTGGTTTTGCATGCATGTAATGTAATTGTTACCACAAACTGATGTGTTCGCGATAGTTTAACAAAAGCACTACTTGAAATTAAATGAATTAGATGTTTATATGAATGTTGTTCTTCTAGGAAGGTTGGAGGTTTTGGCTTACCATTCTACGTTGTAGGCTCAATTACACTTTTGGTGGCTCCGCTAAATATCTTCCTATTACCACCAGCTAAAGGTCAGACATTTTGCTGAAATATCCTTGCTACCTTTAATTATAAACTTGTATTACAGATTGTCAAATGAATGTTAAAAGTGGATCTTTTCGAAGTATACTTAAGATTCCATCTGTGATTGTAACATGTTTTGTGATCGCATTAGTCTCTACTACTTGGGGTTTCCTGGATCCTACATTGGAACCACACTTGCGACAAGTAAATAATTTTAATAGATACCTTGAATATTAATTGAATATTTTATTTTAGTATAAATTGAGTGCTAGCAATATTGGTTTAATCTTCTTACTGCTATCGAGCATGTATGGAATTTTCAGTCCGATATGGGGTTGGATTTCGGATAAATTAACGAATTATTACTGGTGCCTGATGACCTTTGGTTTATCAATGACTAGTATTAGTTTATTACTCTTGGGACCATCACCACTTCTTCCATTTTTGCCAGAGTAATTATTTATTTACTATAAAATAATGAACATATTAGGCACTAGCTAATATTGAATTTTCAGGGCAATGTGGATGCATATAGTTGCTCTATCGGCATTGGGTATTTTTGTTGCAATGGGATTAATGCCAACATACCAAAGTATTTTGGATGGTGCTGTGTAAGCGCACTGTTAGAATATTATAATGTCAATTCTTATTATGAAATGTTGCAGGGATTATGGAGGGTTTGTAGATAATTTAGGAACACATAGTCTGGTCGCAGGACTTTGGTCTTGCGTATATTCATTAGGAGAAATGCTGGGACCAGCAATCGGAGGATCATTGTTAGAACAATGGGGTTTTCCAACCGCATCTACCTGTTTAGCGGCTGTCAACTTTGTTGCAGCAGTCGCATCTTCCATATTCTTCTACTTCCGTCGGAAAAAGGATAAGAAAATCAATGTACTCAATCCCGCCGAACCTGAATGTGATTTCAGCGTTCAGAAGAAAGCAGAAAACGGCGATCTTCATATATGCTCACCCCAACTAAATGGCGATATTAATAAATAATGAATAGAATCTGAATCTATTGAATTAATTGGGAACGCGCATAACTAGATGTTAATTAACTAGTTTTAATAGGAAATTACTTTCTTCCTAATTGTTACTCAATGGTATGGAATAATCGCCAAAATAAATGATATGTTAATAATTTAGAAAATTACTGACAGAATTCCTAGCTATTGTTTCGTTTTACTTTTTTAGGTCTGCGAATTTAAATAAAAATGCGTATCAATAATTAACAACATACTTACAGTAATTGCATTACCTTATAAGCTCACAGATGAAGTGAAAAATGCAAATTTAAATACATATTGCACTCACTTATTTCGTACAAATAAAACAAAAGTTGCGCACTATTTTCCCGCCAAAATTTCACATTTCAAAAGTTTTTCAAATTGAAGATAATTAGGTAATTTTCACTTCATCTGCGAGATTACATCAATGGGGCTCACACAGTATTATGTAATAAGGCATTATGCGAGCCCCATTGATGTTGTATGTTGATATTTAAATATACGATATTTAACTTTTTATCCTTTAAGAAGTTACATTTAGAATAAATACCTTTGTTTCAAATTCATTACAAGCATGTCGAGTTTGCATGAGTTTTTTAACGTATATATTGTTGAATAGTTGGGATAACAATTGATGCATTAAAAGTAAAATGCATTTACATATGAAATAAATTATTTTTTATTATTGCCATTATTGTTAATCTGGCTTTCTGTGCTGTATGTAGTAGTCAGTGTTGTTTTAAAACCGTACAAACATTACGAGGAGTAAAGCATACGTTTTATTATTATTAACATATTCTTTAACCAACACTGGTGATATATTAGCTTATCATCATCGTTTCGTTTATCACCACGTATTCGTTGACAATCGCCAACTTTGTATTATCAGAATTAAATCGGATGCTAAAGCGTACGGCGAAATTAATGTGATATTTTGGTCTAGTGCGATTATTTTTGGCCCGTCAACTGAAAATACTTCCAGTCAAATAACTCTTGATTAGATTCATGCAAAATATGTATTAGAAAGTGGCTCATGATAAGGAATATAAAATAATTTGTAAAAAGTGATCCAAGGCTTTAGTTATCATTTAAACTATGGATGTTGTATCGATAAATTGTGCATTATAAAGTGATAAGTGTCGATCCTCTGTGGCCCCGAAATTTGCTCCTCTCTAATTACTAATCTTCAGTTTAACTCAGCACAAAATGATTAGCGAAACATATCCGCGTTCAAGAAACGTGAGCAACCAGCGTGTAAGTTTTATCTGTAATCAAACAAACAACCGTTAAGGTTACCATTATTAACTTCATTTGTTATCATATAGTAAGTAGACGAAAGTTTATATGAATAGATGACGTAGACGTCCAAAATAATCTCGCGAGGTTTTTATTGAAATTGCTCGAATATTGTAAATAATACAACCAATTTCAACGTCAACACGAAGGCTATTTACTAAAAGTTCTATCATTATATACGTTTGTAACTGAAACCATATACTGCGGTCCATTGATTTGTAATTGAAAAATTGCAAACCACAATACACTCATTCGATGATCCAGAAAAACAATTACACGCAGTCACATGTTCGGACATCCTCAGTCGTTAATATTTACATTCCATTTATCAACAATTTACGGTCAGCGAGCGCTAGTATAAATCGAGCCTTACAACGGCAAACATCAATATACAACGAACTCATTATCCGAAACGTTAAAAACTCATTTCGATGAATGATTTCGATTTGCTACGGATACCCATGAAGATAATACAAATACCAAGTACCTTTGATAAAACTACACAATTTTGCAGTAACTTTAATCCTGAAATATTGACTTATGCGTGCATTGTAAATATTGAGTGAATATCTACGTATTTTAGTGTTTCAAATTAACTTGAGGTAATCATAAATAAGAAGAGTAAGTTATTTGCATGTTATATTTACTGATAAATAATCAAGAATAAATATAAATGAATACTTATTTTTCTTTCTTCGTTAATTATTGTATATGGTATACTTCGAAGAGGCCGAGTGTTTTTACAAAGACGTTATTCACGTACCAGTCAATTCCCTATCTTATTTAATGTGTACTTTGTAATTGTTATTGTTTTCTTTTACTATATTAACAGTAACTATAATCAGTCATATAAGTTATTTATCATTACAGGCATGAATTTAATAAATGTTGATTGTTTTGAATCAATGTAGTACTTATATGCATGAGTGCATTGTCATATCAACAATTATATTATCAGCTGTTATATTAATGCATTTAATGAATTAGAAAATTGCACATCTTTTAGAACTTTTAAGTAAATCGTAACTATTTTTATATAAAAGTTGCGAAGTTGTTATTGAAATAAATTGCTCTATTTGGAAATATTATGAAACGCAACTTGGGTAAAACTTGAATCATCTAAACTCAATTAAATTTTCCATCAAGTAAAACGATTACCAATCACATAAACAACACAGTAAATGTTGTAAAAATACAGTATACTCATTATATGTGTTATCATTTTTGTCATAATAGCTGATATCTTTCTAATTGACTCTTACAATCCTGCTAAGCATAACAAAATGGACTTTTTCATGGAAATGTTGTTATTCCTTTATAAAACTACAGTTAAATATCAATCAATTAATATCTTAAGTCATAGAGACGCAACTTTAGGTCACATGAACGTTTGTATTTATTTGGTTCATTTTATCATTGAATAAACATTGGAAATTTACAATTTTCGTATGGGCTAATCGTAAATTTTCATATTTACAACGAAATGCAAGATACAAACTGTTGTGGGCTAGATACGTACAAAACTTTGATTCAAGTTTACCTGTATATAATTGAACGTATTTAATTAAACCTCCTACAGTTTAGTAATAGTGTCCGCGGGTGTTATTATCAGCATGATAAAGGTATGATATGCGATAAAAGTCTCGATTATAACTATCGGTAATCTAAAATAAATTACGTTTTACCGTTCAAACCTTCTAGTTGCAATACTTTATTGTTATCATCATCAACAGATCTAAGTATTGCGAGCGTGTTATTTTTAAATAGTATTATTGATTAATAACAATGTCTTTATTGTTTGTAGATGTCTGAAGACAGAAATCAACGTTCTACAACACCAACAGAATATCGTTCAGCATGCGACAGCTTACTGAGCAGCAATTCCAGTTCAATGTCTGGTCGCAACTTCACCAATTCCATCTTATCAGAAGTAGTTACGCATCCATCGTCTTCTGATCTCTCCACTGATTTACGTAGACATGCAAGAAGTAAGTCCATGTCGAATATCTGCGTAGATGATTATACACCCGGCGAAATTCGACGAATACGTGAACGCTTACTTAGGTAATTAGTAAACAAGCCAGTGAAATGTTTTATTGCAAATTTATTGTAGAACAAATTCACATTTGGAGCCTGCCGCGATAAAAAAGTTTAGTGGTGCTCAGAAGAGAACTTTGATATCTTTAGCCCTTGTGGATTTTATGTGCTTTTGTTCAATGTCAATAATGGCACCATTCTTTCCAAAAGAAGCCAATGAAAAGGGTTTAAGTGAAGCAGTTTCTGGATTTGTATTTAGTTTTTATGCCCTTGTAATGTTTATAGCATCGCCGATTTTTGGAAAAATTGTAAGTATTTATAAAATTAATGATTTATATTATACAAAATTCTACTTAATTTCGCATTCCTAGATGCCAAGAGTTGGCGCAAAAGTTTTATTCCTAAGCGGAATGGTTACAGCTGGAGTTTGTAATTTATTATTTGGGTAAAACACATCATTTAAATAAATTAATTATTTCAAATGATAATTTTTATCTTACAGATTATTAGAATATGTAGACGATTACACATTATTTACAACATTTTGCCTTATGATTCGAGGTTTCGAAGCATTAGGAGCAAGTGCATTTTCAACCGCAAGTTATGTATTTGTTGTTAAAGCTTTTCCCAATAATATTGGTTCAGTTTTGGTAAGATATTAATTATTTTTTAATTGGTTGTCTGTTAATAATGAACCTCTTAGGGTATACTAGAAACATTTATAGGACTGGGAATGAGCACAGGACCCGCCTTAGGAGGAATGCTTTATTCGGTATAATAAAACTTAATTTAGGCGTTTATCAAACCATACATTAATATATCATTTAAACGAATTTTATACTTTCCGTATGTTTTAGTTTTATTACAGGAATTGTTGTTCTAGGATAGCTAGGTGGATTTGATTTGCCATTTTTTGTGCTCGGTACTACAATGCTGGTAATCACACCAATAAACATTTGGTTGCTTCCAAAGATAGCGGAATACAGTATGGATGATAAGAACACATCGACATTAAAATTATTAAAAATGCCTTCCATTATTATGACGAGCGCAATTGTCATTGTCGTGTCAAGTACATGGTCATTCTTAGATCCAACATTAGAGCCGCACTTAAGACAGGTAAGTACTGCCATATATATTATTACTCTAAATAAATAAACGCAATTTTAGTTTAATCTTTCTCCGGAAAAAGTTGGTTTAATATTTCTACTCTTCTCTGGTTTGTATGGCATTTCAAGTCCTGGATGGGGATGGCTTGCAGATAAAGTAAACAATCATTGGTCCTTAATGATAACCGGCATGTTTGCATGTACAGTTGGATTATTACTTCTTGGTCCATGTCCATTAATTCCATTTCTGTCAAAGTATTCTCAAACAATTTTAGTACTTATTCCAACATTTACATGAATTTAATTTACAGGAGTTTATGGTTGAATATTATTGCGCTTTCAATCCTAGGCATTTCAGTATCACTATCATTACTGCCAACATTTCAAAGCGTACTTACAAGTGCCATGTAAGGACATTTAAATAACTAAAATTTGTAAATTAACAATTGGTTTCAATTTAGTGAAGGAGGATGCTCTGATTCGATATGTACTTATAGCGTAGTAGCTGGTGTTTGGTCCTGTATGTATTCACTTGGGGAAGTAATTGGACCAAGTATAGGTGGAATTCTTCAGGAATATTATGGTTTTCCAGTTACATCAACAATTATGGCCAGCGTTACTTTTTTCCTAGTAAGTATCACTAGATTCGCTTATCAGATGTATTCATTTCCAAATTCTTATAGGGTATACTAGGCTTTGTATTTTTCTCGATTAAGCCCAAATCAAAGAAATTTGGATACGCCAAAATACCAAGCAGTGAAGATCTTACTAGTGAATCGTGGAAAAGTGGTTTGACTCAGTCGGATATTGAGGAAGAGAAAGCTCCTCTAATTTACTCAATGCTGAATCCGGATTTACGCATGTACAATCCTGATAATATAATCTTCGTGCCTGATCAAAAACGAATAGATGATGTAAGTTTTCTAATCATTAAGCAACCATAAAAATATTTACAGACGAAATTAATTGCGATTTCTATTTGATAACATAGTATCACATCACGTACGATAAATTATATAATATTGGAGGATCTCTAGGAATTACATCTCGTGGAGCATGCGAAGTCTGATTTAATTTTGTGATAATTATTTAAAATAATATTCATGTATTTAGTGTGCTGTTAAAAATATATATTAATGTAGCTATCCTAAACAGGTTGTTTAATAATTCGTTTTTATAAGTGAAGTTATGGGCCGCAAACAATAGCAGTTTTTAAAAAACTGTTGAATTTTTAGACGACTTTTCATACATGCAGTCGAATAAATTTATTATTAAAACTGATTATAATTTTAACATTTATCCATAAATTAGTGACTTCTACGTTATACAGGTACAAACTAGATATGGATATGATAATATTACAAGAGAAATAAATATTCTAACAAGAAAACAAGATAGCACAGTTGTCTAGTTCTGATTGGCTGGAATCACCAGCGTTAGAAAATGACGTACGATAACGCTTAGTTGTGTTGTGCGGAGTTCGATTCAGTGCCAGCTGATTTTCCTACAGTTTAGTGAAGTAATAATGTTTAGTTGGTTTTGTACTCTAATAATACCAGTTAGTTAAGTGAGTATGCATTAGAAAATTGGATTAAATAGAATTGTGATACCTGTCACATACATATAAACTAGATTTTCGGCAATTTGCCCATTTATTTTGAGGTTAGTAACGAAGTGTTTTACAGCTTTACTGTATGAATATTGCATTTCAGAATGCGTGTTTTACAATATTTATTGCTGGTCCTGGCGTTCACGTGTTGTGCAAATGCTAAAGTAAAGAAATCAAAGTCAGTGACTACTTTGCTTGATGCCAAGTGGTTTGCAACACCTTTGGTTCTCGAAGTAGCTGAATATTTGAAGGATGAAAATGTTGATTATTACTGGCAATTTGTTGATTCAATTGGAACCATGAAACCACCGTTAACCCAGATTGGTAAGCTATAAGTGCATTAAGTTTCCATGTATATATCAGATTTTTCACAGAAAATGATAAGAAGCGGTATGATGTCATTATGGAAAATGCAGCTAAGTTTATCACACCATTGCAGCTCTCATTATTAAAATTGGGATTATCACTACATGTGTATTCTCCCAAAGTAGAAATGTTTGCTCAAATTGCTAGAGAAAATGAGTTGCCAGATTGTGAGGCAATTGCTGATATTGGTGGTGAATATATATGTGATTCTTCAACCCTAAGAGATACAATACTTAAGGTAAATGAGGAATCATATGAACGGAATGATGTATTCCGGGTTGATACTCATTTTCCTGGCTCAGAGAATCGTTCAGTTGCTGTGATTTTATATGGTGAACTGGGAACTCCGGCCTTTCAATCATTCCATGAAATACTTAAGGCTGAAGCCCAACATGGTACAATTGATTATATCATTCGTCATTTTATTAAACAATATGAAAGCAACAAATTACGGTTGTCTGGTTATGGAGTCGAATTGCAAATGAAATCAACAGAATATAAAGTACAAGATGATTCACAAATCAAAGATGATGGAAGTTCAGACGATTCAAGCCAAGATGATGATGATGTTGAATTGGAAGGTTTTGATTTTGCAAAGCTGAAAAATCTTTATCCAGATCACAAAAAGGAATTGGAAAAGTTGAAACAACATTTAGAAGAGTCCTCTAATGAAATGGCGCCGCTTAAAGTTTGGCAATTTCAAGAGCTTAGTCTTCAAGCTGCTGAACGAATAATGAACGCACCACGTGATGAAGCATTAAAGGTTTTTACCAATATTGCACAGAATTTTCCAATGCAAGCCAAAGGCTTAGTTAAAACGGTTGTCAGTAATGAATTAAAGCAGGAAATGCGCAAGAATCAAGACATTTTTGCTGCAACTTTAAACTTACAACCGTCTGATACAGCGCTTTTTATAAACGGATTGTATTATGACGTAGATGTTGTTGATGTATTTGGTATTCTTGACATCGTGCGCCAAGAATTACGTACCATGGAGGGTCTGCATACTATTGGAATAGGTAATGCACGTCTGAATTCTTTATTATCAATAGATTTCTCGGATTCTAACAATGGTCAGGAGTTTGCCATGGACATTCGTGACTCGGCAATAAATTGGATAAATGATATCGAGAAGGATTCTAAATACGATCGCTGGGGTTCAAGTTTAACTGATCTTTTGCGCCCAACTTTCCCTGGCATGATACGACAAGTGCGTAAAAATCTCTTCAATTTGGTACTCATAATCGATCCCTTGAACAAGCAGACGCGCACATTGCTGAAACTTGTAGAATCTTTCGTGGTTCATGCGGCACCCTTACGAGTAGGTCTCGTTTTATCTGTTGATTCTTCGTCATCAAAAATTGGCTTGGATGACCCTGGCGTCGCAATGGTATGTTCATTCAATTATATTAGCCAAAAAAAGGATCCTGCTGCTGCGCTAAATTTTATAACAACCGTACTGGGAACTTCCAAAGGTGCAGTAACTGTGGCTGATATCAAAGAACAACTAACAAAAAAATACAACGATGATCCGGAAGACATTCTTGGCGAAGATTCTGATTATGATTTTGGTCGTAAATTGAGCGAAGATTTTGTGCAAAGATCTGGATTGAACACTTTACCACAAGCATTACTCAATGGCATACCATTATCTGCAAGTCAACTGAATGTTGATGAATTTGAAGAGTCTGTACTTACTGAAGTTATGTCTCAAACACCATCATTTCAAAAAGCTGTCTATAGAGGGAAATTGCAAGATGGTGATGATTGTATTGAATATATTATGAATCAACCAAATGTAATGCCTCGCTTAAATGAACGAATTTTGAGTAAGGATAATGTTGCGTACCTTGACATGTCCGGTACTCCAACAACCAGTATGGATTTGTCTGATCTATTTAAACTGTCTCCTAGAGATATGACTGCAACTGCGTTAGAGAATTTTAAGTATTTTAAATCACCTAAGAAGACTGAAAGTTATGATTCTATGACATACTGGATTATTGGCGATTTGAATTGTCCAAAATCAAAAGCCCTACTCATTGATGCATTGGAATATATGGTAAGTTAATCGTATGCATAGTGTTACTTAGTTAAGTGCATTTTTTTCTCTTAAAGAAATCAAATGGAGATAGTCGCGTGGCATTTGTTCCGAATGTTGATGGCACTCAAGATAACTCAATAAATCGCTTAATTTTGGCAGCGTTAGACTCGTATAACGACAAAACCACTAATATTGTCTTAGAGTTTCTAAAATCTGGAGATAAATCCGCCCTGCCTAAAGAAATAACCGATAAGGCTGATTCGCAGGAGTTATCTCTCAAGATGTTGCGCGTTTATTGTCAGCGCGTTTTAGGATTCTCAGCCAGTACACGTGGCATTATTGCAAATGGTCGGATACTTGGGCCGCTCAAAGACAAGGAAATTTTCACCATTGAAGATTTTGCTCTACTTGAAAGATTCAGTTCCGCCACATATAGCCAAAAACTTAAAGAAATTTTAGAAAAAACTGCCGAAGATGAGATCGAAATATCAAGCAATGCAATAATGAAAATTGTCAGCTTACTTGTATCTCGCCCGCAGTCGAAGTCTCGTTTTGAAATTTCCAGCGATAATGATCAATATTCCGTAATTAAAATTCCTGCAAGCGATCAAGAAAAGGTTGCATTCGACATTGTCGCTGTGGTGGACCCGGTCTCTCGAGGTGCGCAAAAACTTGGACCCATCTTACAAGTGCTACAAGAGGTGCTCAATTGTAATATTAAAGTATTTTTAAACAGCGTGGAGAAAAATAGTGATATGCCACTGAAGAGTTTCTATCGGTTCGTTTTGGAGTCAGAAATACAATTTAATGAGGATGGCAAGCAAATTGCAGGAGCCATTGCCAAATTTAATAACATGCCTCAATCACCGCTTCTAACACAAAACATGCATGTTCCTGATAATTGGTTGGTTGAAGCAGTTCGTTCTGTGTACGATTTAGATAACATTCGTTTAGAGAATGTTGATAATAACGTCCATAGCGAATATGAATTAGAATATTTGCTTTTGGAAGGTCACTGCTTTGAATCGACAGCAATGACTCCGCCAAGGGGGTTGCAAATTACTCTTGGGACTGAGAGACAGCCAGTTATTGTTGATACAATTGTAATGGCCAACTTGGGCTACTTCCAACTCAAAGCAAATCCAGGTGCCTGGATTTTACGTCTCAGACAAGGTAGAAGTTCAGAAATTTATGATATTACAAGGTAATAATTCCGAATATTATTTAATGCAATATTTCATATATTTTGTTAAAATTTATAGTCACGAAGGCAGCGATACGCCTCTTAAATCCAAGGATATTAAAGTTGTTATAAATTCATTGCGTTCAAATATAGTGAAATTGAAAGTTACCAAAAAATCTGATAAGATGGGTATGGATCTTTTAAGCGATGATAATGATAACAACGGTATCTGGAACTCTATAACTAGGTATGTACTTGAAAGAAGTTATATTCCATCATGCGTTGCATGTGTTAATTCATATCATTTAATTACTAATTACATTTTTTATTATTCATGTGCATGCTATCTTCAGTTTCATCAGGTAATAACGCTCCCTTTTCATTCAACCAATTTGTTTACTTGGATTTTTTAGTTCGTTTAGTGGATCAGATGATGACAGCGAAGAAAAACTTAACATCTTTTCATTAGCATCAGGACATCTTTATGAAAGATTCCTTCGTATCATGATGCTATCAGTATTGAAGCATACTAAAACGCCAGTTAAGTTCTGGTTCTTAAAGAACTATCTTTCACCCCAGGTAAAAGATTTTTTGCCTTATATGGCGAAAGAATACGGATTTGAGTATGAACTAGTCCAATATAAATGGCCGAGATGGCTACATCAACAGACTGAAAAGCAGCGGATGATTTGGGGATATAAAATTTTGTTCCTTGATGTCTTGTTTCCTTTGGATGTTAAGAAAATCATATTTGTGGATGCGGATCAAGTAGTTCGTGCGGATTTAAAAGAACTACAACAATTCGACCTTTCCGGCGCTCCATATGGTTACACACCATTCTGCGAGTCACGTAAAGAAATGGAAGGATTCCGTTTTTGGAAACAAGGATACTGGCGCAATCATTTACAAGGGCGACGTTACCACATTTCTGCTCTTTATGTTGTCGACTTGAAACGCTTCCGACGAATTGCTGCTGGGGATAGATTACGTGGGCAATACCAAGCCTTAAGTCAAGATCCAAATAGTTTATCAAACTTGGATCAAGATTTACCTAATAATATGATACATCAAGTAGCAATTAAATCATTACCACAAGAGTGGCTGTGGTGCGAAACATGGTGCGATGATGCGTCTAAAAAATCAGCGAAGACCATAGATTTATGTAATAATCCAATGACTAAAGAAGCCAAACTCACTGCAGCAATGAGAATACTTCCAGAATGGAAGGGTTACGATGAAGAGATTCGAGAATTACAACATATGATCGATAAAGGCGAATTAGATAGCGATCCCGCTCTAGATCATCCCGAGCAAACAATAACAATAAGTAAGTTATTTAAGCATTCTTATTTTATTAATATTGACAAATTTTTATCCATTTATAGAAACCGAGCACGATAAGCATACAGAGTTATGAATATACTAATTAAAGCCTAAACATCTTTTAGTGTATTGTGTCCAAATTTGATTGGGGTTTTAATGATTTCGTTGTAAGTTTTGTGTTATGTGATTCGCAAACATTTTTCATGATTACTATGTTCGTAAAAGAATAATACCATGTCGTTACACTTTTACATTATACCTATTAAAAAAGTAAGTGCGAAGTAAATGTGTATAATATCCCATAAGGTTTTTGTTGTTAAAATGCTACTTGAAACTTATTTACAGTGAGTTCATATTTACAATCGAGTAAGTATTAAAAAGTAGATTGCTTGTGTCTCGAAATGATAAATAATCGTAATATATATACAGCTTTATACAAACGTAATCAATTTATGTAGTTGGACAAATAATATTACAGTTGAGTAATTACTACGATAGGATATATAATTTACGGGAAAAAAGTTACGCGCTAACACCTAAAGCAATAAATTATTTTTGTACTTGCAGTCATCATTTGCCGCGTTCTACTCTATAAGCCTGATTGTTTGGGAACAATGCAAATCGTTGAAATAATGACATTATATGTGACTTATGACTTCTTAATGTTGATGCGAAAGTAATTCGTGCAATTATTACCGAGGTATAAACACGCGCAAGACGCAATTAGCTGCATTCGTGTCGCTGCGTCAGCGACCTGCAGGTCTTGCATTTCACGTAGCAGCAGTAGTAGTATTTGCAATGGCATCTCTCTATTTTCTCCTCGACCACCGTCCGATAACCGCGGCCACAACATAATTGCCGACAACTGTCGGTGCCATTGGTAGTCACATTGCATTTACTGCAATCAAAAGAAAAAACATGGAATGAAACCCAAATATTATTTAACGGTCCACTTACATGCGGACCGCATATTCCAATAACACACAATTTTTTAAGCGATACATTTAATGTCGTCGCTGATTCGCACTGCGGACTTTCGGTCATTGTATTGCTTTTGTAATTATATGTCATTAAGGATTCCTGCCGGCATTTTGGAATGTCTTCAAGAAGGACCATGCCGGACAATGCAATACGTTGGAATTTTCACAAATAAAAAAATGACGCAAAAAATTAATGAATGGAACTTTTGAAAAAGTTTTTGCGCTCCGACAAAACTTACCGTCCTGTAGTTCCCAGACTTCCTAAGCGCTCGTCCTTTGTACAGTAGTCTGGCGATTTCGTCAAATAGACGAGCTGATCGGAGGCGGAACGGCGCGCTGGCACTTCCGGTATATTATTCTCTAATATCATAAGATTCTTTTGTATTTCTTTAGCGTTTGTGAAGCGTCGAAGAAGTCTGTCACCGACTTCCCGTAGATCCGGAATGGCGCGCCAACAAGTTTTAATGCTACATGAACCGGAAACTCCATGGCATTTACACTGAGTAGACAAACTTTCGATGATGACCTAAACAAAACAAAAAATAATGCTGCAAACAATAGAGTAATAATCGCGATTCAATCGTTTTTACCTTGCGGCCAACTTTATTATTGTGCAGATTCACGGCCGCCGTGAAGGTGCGCATTTTCGCGTTCTTTTTATCATCAATTTCAACGGATGGGCGAACGCCTTGCTTCTCAATGGTGTCTATGAAGCGCTTGGCAAAGTGCATGCCCCACTTGATGTTATCCCCGCAGCCGCCCCATTTGAAGTTACCCATCGGTGGCTCTTTTGGGGGAATCGCACATGCACATTGAAAAAGGTTTCCGCTCGCGCACGCTCGTGCCATTGTGTACGTCAATGCCGCCGAGCTGATCGCGTAGACGTAGGCCTGCTCCCTGGTTGCTGTACACGGAATACCAAAAAATACAACACAAGGAGATAATATGAATGAATGGGATTTGATCTAATATTCAAGGCGCATTCGCTCCGGGAACACCCTTTTAATCAACTCAACTAAACGAACCGATTTAGCCCCGATCCATAATACATTGTGCATGCTAGAAATTTAAACGTGCGCGACTATGCGCGCATTATTCTAGCATTGGGGATTTTTATCGGATATTTGGAAATTACTTCCGCCAAGCGTGACTGGAATACTGCTGAATGGACGAAAAGTCATAACGAAATCGCAACATGAAACACTACTGCAAAGCCCTGTCTGTTTATTTAGCCGCGTGGAAATAGCGCAGATAGAAGGAGCACAAGCGCTTTCCACTATATACAATTGTACGCCACTCGGGCATTATCTGGCTCGCTTGATTATTGCTGATTACACCAAATCCGTGCATGCTCTACAAACATTGCGCGCGCAAAATTGTACAAAATTGTGCATACTATATTTTTACTCAGGAAGCAACTCAATTTCACTTGGTGTTGCTGTTGGGGACTGTACAAAATTCAATCTACAGAGTACTCCCATTTACAAAAAAAGAAGGATAAGAAAGTAGAACGCCTGCTGGAATTGAAAGGAAATACCTCGGGTTAAATCCGGCGTGAGGAACGGCGCTGTATCTATGGAGCTGCAATTCCAACGGCGATCCTTGAAAATTGTCTTGCAAGTTTCAGAAGCCAGCGCCGCCGCCGCCTGCACGTAGGGCATTGCGTCCATTGAGCTCCTGCATAATTTCGTTTGCAATTTGGCGAGGCCGTACCGCCGTCTGGCAATCGAGCAAGGGGACTTGACACCAGACCGAATGCCGCGGCCGCCTCCCTCAGAGGAACCACTGTGGCTCCAGAGCAAGTGCGATTTTTGCAATGACCTAATGAGACAGAAACATAACGTTTACAGAAAACACAGCAAGAGCGCAACTCCGCCAGGTAATTAATACATATATAACAAACGCGCGAGAATGGAATCGCGCGCGCATTGTAACAGGTAGAATGCTACGTTAATAAGGGGGCACCCCTCCTTAATTACAGGTGTTACACTCAGCGATTATTAGGTGCCAGACTGACGGCGCTCTTTTCTCACAATTTCTTTAGCTGTTTCCGACTTTTTCTCATTCTAAAACAACACTATCATTTATTATTTATGTTGAATCTTTTTAGCGTTTCCCGTTTTCGAAAAAACGAACACCTCGTGAATTCTTAGCGCAAAGGTTCAGATGATATGTGGAATTAATTTGTGGCAATATTGATTTATTTACACACAATTTTTTCGGCTAAGAAAAAAGAAAAACGTAATGTTTGATCGTTAAACACGTGCGAAAACTTCTGGGTGTCGCTCCTGGCGTGCGGCCGATGCATAATTACATTTTTCCACCTCATCCACGCTCGTTTTTTGCTCTTTGGCGTCGTTGTCGTGCGCCAAACCTAACAAAGCATCTTTATGCCATCTCACGTTTCCATGATCGCGAAGTATTTTCATTTATTTTGCACCGCAACGGGCAAACTAATCGATGCTTTAAACCGGCATGAGTAAACTTAACTTTGGCGAAGAAAAGAAGAAATGAAAATCTGATTGCGATCGTGACACATCCCATTGTTGCATTCAACATCTGAAGACATAAATGCTCATATGTGCGTGTCTATAAAAAAGTTTCAATGACCATTAAAAGCTCGCATTCAACCGTACAGAGAACTTCTCAATAAATATGTAATTCGTCGCGGTGTGATTTTATAACATGCTCGATTTTTTTTGTATTCATGTCGTGGGAGTGCTTTTGTTGAACGTGATATAATATTATCTATTATGAAGTTCTCGCGCCTGAAATTCTTTCGAATTAACAATGCACACTGTTCAAAGCAGGGTAAAGAAAAATAGTTTGCTAATTGACATTTATAGAGACATGTTTCCATTTAACTTATTAATACAAACTGACACAAAGTTTTCTTTTCGTGAACAAAAGAAAATTAGGTAACCGTACAACGCTTCCTTCAATCAATGCTTTTATTGCATGTTTAATTTGCGTTAATTGAATAAACGAAGTTCTGAATAAATAGCAAAGTTAAGTGCACTTAATGCTTATTTTAGCACCGCAGTGAGAATTAACAAAAGGAGCGCGCTTTAACAAAAGTTTACAGAAGCTTACTAAAAATAATTAAAAATAATAATTTACATATTTGAATTTATTAGTATTTATTATCACAAAAAATAAGGGGTATTTTTAGTTTACTTACAGCCACTTAATACATTGTGAAACATCCAGACAGATTAAGCACAGGAAACTTACAACAAGTACAAATTTCATTTTTAATTCGTAATTAATTAATCGCACAACTAGAAGTCATTCCGAACGAAAACGCGCACGATAACTTCCCTTTCTATGCGCGTTATTGTGCTTGGTTGGTGGCTTGAACTTTTTAATCCAGCTTGTACAAAAGTTCTGAAAGCACTACGGAAGCAAAGCAGCACCGCAACACTTTGCGGCCGGTGCACGCGCCAGGGTAAAGGACAAAACGAAATCGCCACGAAAGTGTGAGTAGAGAAAACCACGAACCAAAACCACCAATCTCAGCCTTGTTATTCTCTGCTTTCTTTCTATATGCGTAGCTTCCAAAGAAAATCCACCCCCGTGGTACACGCAACACGCAAGTGCAACCTAGAAACAAGTATAATTTATCAAATTATTCCGACATTTATCATCAATTCTTTACATTTTTTGCTTATTTATAAACTCGTATAATTTTGTTATTTAATAATCACTGGTCCGTTTAATTTACGCATATAGTAATATAAATCATAAGAAAATAATATAATTTTTAAATCACGTAAAGTTTTCTTAAATTACGTTATCAAATATCATTACGAGTTTGAATTTGAATCCTTTTAATTAGTGTAACTGAGGTTGCCTATAATGATTTAGCATAAGGAAGGATAATTCTCTTAACTTTCTGCCCTAGGAAGAAACGTACCTCTCTTTATATAATTCCATTAAATATATTAAATCTCTTATGAGTGGCTAATTCAACATTCTTGTTAGCTGCCAAAAATATCAATTACTTTGAATTGTCAGCCCTCTATGCATGTAAAATTCTTGTTGGAGTTGAGAGCATGGCCAGGTCATCCAAGATCTGTTTATAGGCGTTCCGGTTTTACCGGCTTGTGTTGCGTTTATAGTAATTCAGCTATTTATTTTGTTTAAAATGTGCTTGGTAAAGTGAAAACGTACTTATTGGCGTTAATATTGTGGTATACTCAAAATAATTAATGAAGTAACGTATTGCAAAGACAGCTAAGTGATTTATCATCAAGCACCAAGGCTTGTATCAAACGGAACCTATATAGTAGTGCTACGTGTGAATCTCATAAAAAGCATTATTTGTTGTTAATAATGTCTACTGCAACTAAGAAATTTGTAGCTACCACTAGCGAAAAACAAGAAAAACTTCTAACGTTATCAATATTAACACTAGCGGCCGTTTTATGTGAGTAAACTTAGGCAGCAGTAGTAAACATTCATTATTTTCCTTCATAATCGTTTTCACAATTTAGCATTTGCCACAAGATTATTCTCTGTATTGAGATTTGAAAGCGTTATCCATGAGTTTGATCCTTACTTCAACTATCGCACCACTAAATATCTGGCAGAAGAAGGCTTTTATTCATTTCATAACTGGTTTGATGATAGAGCATGGTACCCTTTAGGGCGTATCATTGGAGGTAATTGTTAAGTAAGTTCATATACAAATCATGCAATATAATATTGATTTCAGGCACAATATACCCTGGCTTGATGGTCACATCAGCTGTGTTTTATCATCTTTGCTGGCTATTCAACATCACCATTGACATACGTAATGTCTGTGTCTTCCTGGCCCCATTATTTTCTTCATTTACTACTATCATCACTTACATGTTGACTAAAGAAATAAAAAATTCTGGTGCTGGTCTTGTTGCTGCTGCAATGGTATCAATAGTACCAGGCTACATAAGTCGATCAGTTGCTGGCTCTTATGACAATGAGGGAATTGCTATATTTTGCATGTTGCTTACATACTACATGTGGATTAAAGCAGTCAAAACAGGAACTATTTTTTGGGGAACAATGTCAGCAATTGCTTACTTCTACATGGTAAACAAACATTAATTGTTTTTGTTTTTTGTGCTTTATGTATAATATCATTTAGGTATCATCTTGGGGTGGTTATGTATTTTTGATCAACTTGATTCCCCTTCATGTGATTACGTTAATGATTACTGGACGGTTTTCACACCGCATCTATGTTGCGTATAGTACACTTTATTGTGTGGGTACAATTCTGTCCATGCAAATTTCATTTGTTGGTTTTCAACCAGTTCAGAGTTCAGAACACATGCTGGTAAGTTTACAAAACATTATTAATTAACCAATTATTAAACATTATCTTTTAGGCTCTTGGTGTTTTCGGTCTTTGCCAAATAATGGCGTGTGTGGATTATTTACGAAGTCGTTTGAGCGCACAAGATTTTGAAACTCTTTTCGTAGCGCTTCTATACACTGTTGGTACATTAGTTGGAATTTTAGTGGGAGTGTTAACATACTCTGGAAAAATATCCCCTTGGACAGGCCGATTTTACTCATTACTGGATCCATCCTACGCGAAAAATCATATACCAATTATTGCTAGTGTCTCTGAGCATCAGCCAACTTCCTGGAGTTCATTCTATTTTGACTTGCAAATACTGGTATTCCTCTTTCCAGCTGGATTGTATTTCTGTTTTATGGAATTAACCGACTCTAACATATTCGTCATTTTATATGGTGTTACGAGCATTTACTTCGCGGTAAGTTAACTAAAGTTATACCTCAAAATTGAATGAAATTATTTGTGTATTTATAGGGTGTAATGGTACGATTAATGTTGGTTCTTGCTCCAGTAATGTGCATATTAAGTGGCATTGCTGTATCGCACTTATTAACTAAATTTATTAAAAACGTCGACGCGCCTAAGAACATTAATGAGCACAAAAAATCAAAGAACAAGCTGGATTCAAATTTCACGCTGAAAAATGAAATTTCTGTTGTATATGTTGCAATAACATGTATGCTACTTATTTCGTATACATTCCATTGCACCTGGGTTACTTCTGAAGCATACAGTTCACCAAGTATTGTTTTAAGTGCGCGTTCATTGGATGGCGGCCGTATAATATTCGACGATTTTCGTGAAGCCTATTACTGGTTGAAAATGAACACGCCGGAAGATGCGCGTATTATGTCCTGGTGGGATTATGGATACCAGATAACTGCTATGGCAAATCGCACAATTTTAGTGGATAACAATACTTGGAATAATACGCATATCAGTCGCGTAGGTCAAGCAATGGCCAGCACTGAGGAGAAAGCTTATGAAATTATGAAAGAGCTGGATGTCGATTATGTACTAGTAATTTTTGGTGGATTGACTGGATATTCTTCCGATGATATAAATAAATTTCTATGGATGGTGCGCATTGGAGGAAGTACTGAGAAAGGCGCGCACATTAAGGAATGGGATTATTACAGTTCAAGTGGTGAATTTCGAGTTGATAGAGAAGGCTCTCCTACACTATTGAACTGTCTAATGTATAAAATGTGTTATTATCGTTTTGGGCAGGTGTATACTGAAGGTATGTAAACAGTTGATAATATTGTTGTCGTTTCTTTAATAACCTTATATCTTGTTAGGAGGAAAGCCACCGGGTTATGACAGAGTACGAAGTGCTGAAATAGGGAATAAGGACTTTGAATTAGATGTTTTAGAAGAAGCCTACACAACCGAGCATTGGTTGGTGCGTATTTACAAAGTAAAGGATTTGCCTAACAGAGGTGTTTAAGTCACATAGGATAATCACATTTTTTAATATACGCAGTATCAATAATTATTAAGGCTTTATTTATACCCTAAAATTTTAAAGTCGATACTAATTCACGATAGAAACAACGATTAAAAGTTTATTCATAAACATTTATATAAAAATACATATTGTTCTTTCGGTTACAATTTAAGTAAAATTTATAAAAAGTAAATTTGTATCACTTGACTGTTGGCATTTCCTCCTCGACAGTATCTAGGAACTGTTTCTTATAGCACTGCAACAATAGACAATAATTAAATGCTAAGAAGTAAGTATATTTACAAACATACCTTTTCTGCAATTTTAGTTAAGGTTTCAGCCATACTTTTACCAGTTTGTTCAACCATTTTGTAAAGGAAACCGCTTTCATTATTAAGGAGTAGATGAGGATGACCGAATTCAACCATTGTACCTGCATCCATTACAAGTACTTTATCTGAGTCCATAATGGTATGCAAACGATGCGCGATCGTAAGTACTGTACAATCTTTAAACTTTTTTCTAATCGTTGTCTGAATTAATGCGTCCGTATGCGGATCAACATTTGCAGTTGCCTCGTCCAGGACGAGTATCCTATTATTGCGAATAATTGCTCGCGCAAGGCAAACCAGCTGCCTTTGCCCAACACTGAAGTTGGATCCGCCTTCAGACATTACTGAATTAATTGCTGCTGGAAGATCCATAACAGCTTCTTTTAATTCAACATCTTCTAACGCCTTCCATAATACATCATCGCCATATTCATTAAATGGATCAAGATTTCTACGCATTGTACCGGAGAATAAGACCGGCTCTTGCGGGATTATACTTATCTTCGAGCGCAAATCATGTAATCCTAAATTATGAACATCTATATTATCTATGGCGATAATGCCTTCCGTTTCTGTTAGTTGGAATAGAGCTGATATAAGTGATGATTTTCCAGCGCCCGTTCTTCCAACAATCCCGACTTTCTCACGTGGCTTAATGGTAAAATTCAAATTTCGCAAAACATGCGGCTCAGATGGCGCATAACGCAAATAAACCTGATCAAACACAATACCTCCGTGCGAAGGCCAATTAAATGTAGGTTTATATGAATCTTTAGTCTCCAAATCTCTTTCTGATTCTAAATTACTATATTCAAGTACTCTCTCAACTGAAGTCATTTGATTTTCGAGCTCAGTAGTTTGCCGCATGCCCCACTGAAACATTCCTGTAAGCGCAATGGCTTGCGTGATTGCTAAACCGACATTCCCGCCGAAGTTTTCAGTCCCCATAAGCAGGAAACTTAATGTAACTACTGCAATATAAATAACGCAAATGATATCGAGATAAAATCCAAAAGCTCTAGATGTGGAAAGGAACAAATACCAAGCCGAACTATGAAGATCCTGATGTTGATCAAATTCTTTTTCCAATATTTTCTGCGCATGGAAAGCACGAATGGTCGTTAATCCTTGCAATGACGCATTCAAATGAGAAAACACGGGGCTGCGAGCTAAAATAACAAAGCAAACATTAGTAAATATCCCTAATGGATTACTAATTAATATACGTACTAATTGCCTCCAGGCGTTTTACTGCCCTGCCCGTGTTTACGTAAATAATGCGAATGCAGTAGAAAACAAGCGCAATAATTATAGTTGGGATGGCCATTAATGGAGTGACAATAATGATGACTATCACAATGCCGATTAACTGAAGTCCAATTTGTAAGCAATCAATAAGTGCACTTGTTAGAAGCTCATCAATTGAACCCACATCCTTTGAGAAACGATTCAGAATCCTTCCACTGGGATTTGTATTGAAAAAGTACATTGTTGCACGTGTTATGCTTTTAAACATTTTGTCGTGTAAATTCACAGAAGACTTCATGCACATTTCGAAGAAAGCAAATGTTCGAACAAAGGAAATGACAATGGTTGCCACTGAAATTGCTGTATAGATATAAATGCACGTGTTTGTTGATAAATCTATATAATATGGATTCTCCCAACTTAGCGTACTTTCTGTGTTATTGCTTTGAACTTCTTTTAATTCAGTGGCATTACTAGAATCGTATCGCAACTGCTCAAGATTCACCCAATAAGTAATGAAATAATCTCCACAACTTCCTGCAAGCTGCGCAAGAATAAATAGCAAGAATACGACAAACACTAAACAAAAGCCGCCCCCATTCTTGAAATATTGTCTGTAAACATAACTGCCGACTGTGCCAATAGCTTGTTGTTCTTGTATTTGCTCAGGTTCTTTTTGAGTTTCAGACGCAATGCTTTGCACAGAATCGTTCCTTGAAACGGATGCTTTTTTCGTATTCTCCTCAGAAGTTTCATTTTGCTCGTCTTGTAGCAATTTTGCAAAATCTAAACCAGAATCTTGCAATTCATGGTACGAGCCTTGCGCATCTACAACGCCATTCTGAAGGATAATAATTTTATCAGCTTCCTTTAAATATTGCAATTGATGCGTGACTAAAACAACAATCTTTTGTTTCAAGTATCCCGTTATACAAGCTTCGAATAAATGTTTTCCAACGTGTGTATCAACAGCAGATAAAGGATCATCAAGCAAATAAATATCGGCATCTTTGTATACGGCGCGCGCCAAATTAATGCGCGCTCTTTGGCCACCGCTCAGGGAAACTCCACGCTCCCCGACGATTGTCTTATCACCATAAGGCAACAATTCAAAGTCTTTATCTAAAGCACAGCGCTTAACGACAAGCCTATAGCGCTGTTTATTCATTGGCAGACCAAATAAGATATTCTGACGCACAGATCCCGCAAACAACCACGGTTCCTGCGACGCGTAACTGACTTCGCCTTGGACGTCAATACTACCCGACGTTAAGGGAAGCTCCTTCAAAATAGCATGTAAAAGGCTACTCTTGCCACTTCCAACTGTTCCAATAATTGCAAGTAGTTTTCCAGGTCGAATATCGAATGAAATGTTAAACAATGTATTATCGCTGAGATTGGGAGTCCATTTCGCGACCACATTGCGAGCAGTTATTCCTTTATCAATTGAATCCAAATGTGTGGGCGGCGAATACATGTCTCCTTTTCCACTTTTTGTAAAATCAGTGCCATTCGTTGATTTTTCATCTAAAATAGGTAGTTTTTGCTCTTCGTATAGCATAAATTTATTCAAACGTCTTATTGAAACGCTTGCCTCGGCAACTTGGCCAATTCCTTGCGGAAAGAAGACGGTCATATTCTGTCTCAAAATTCCATAAAATGATGTAAGTATAAACACCTGTTCGGCAGAAATGTGATGCCCAAAAAGGACATAGGCGACAACAGTAAGGAAAATCGATATGCGCGAACTGAACATAATGAAGGATATTAAAATACCTCGAATATATGACGAAGCGCGCACTGATTTAATTTCATATCTGAAATATTCAAAATGTGTAAAATACCTATATAATTAAAATATACAATTTTACCTTCGTGCTAGTGACACTAAATATTCGAACGGTTTTTCCCATGTGTACATTTTTATAACTTGAATGCCAGAAATAATTTCATTCATAAGACGAACTCGTTCGTCCGTGCGTATTGCGGTACGTAGTCGCACAATAGACATCCGTTTACCCAAATAAACTAAAATACCAATGCATAAACATAATCTGTTACAAAATAAAGTGCATAATCATACTCTGTAGTGGAATGACCATCAACAAACTAGCAATGCCAATCACAGATGAAATCCCAACTTGTAAATACATCAAATATGTTATGACGATTGTCTCTAGCGGTCCGATCCATAATTGATTGGCGAACAAAACAGCCACATCAAATCGATTAACATCATTTGACAATAGATTGACCACTTGACCCACAGCCGTCTGACCCAATGCTGTTTTACTCAAGCGCAGTGCCTTTCGATAGATTAACGAACAGCACCCTACGCGCATCTTCATTCCCAAATGCACGCATGCCATCATATATGGATGCACAAAGAAAATATTCAACAGGGAACAGAGTACTACAGCCGCGGCATAAATATATGCCTCCGAGTGTGTAATATCATTTGGATTTGTTGTGTAATAGGAGACCAATTGGCCGAGCGCCAAAGGTTGTGCCAATCTAGAAAACACCGTCAAACCTTCAATTGCAATATGCGCTCAACGTTTCCGCTAGAGGAAAGCAGGCCAGGAAAGTGCCAACACAAATCTCAAACTAATCAACAAATATCTAACGAAAATGCATAACGAAAACGGCAGAAAAACAAACGTGGCTTGTCGGTATTTACTCAGATTCATTAGTGCCGCCGGCGGACGCAAAATCACTGAACGGATAATAATTGCCAATGCCATGGATGTTCAAGCTTTGGACGAAACGTGCGTGCGGTTTCGTAAAATAACGCACAACTTTGCCAAGGCATACCGGCTGCGCTAATCTAATAAGTCATCAATACATTATTTTAATAGTACAATTGTTATGTAAATCTGAATATCAGTTATGTGTTCCAAGTGTATGTTTGCATGCGGCTAAACTGAATGGAAATATATTACGCGCAACATATGAACGCTTATGATAAGAATAATATTGCAATATAAATTAAAGAATTTTCTCGACCGGTGTAAAGTATTGTTAACTGGCGTAGTTTTACCTTGTGACAGCCCATAGTGAATTATTATTACAGTGTTATATCATTTATGTTCCGCGAACACATTCGAGAATAATTACCTGATTGTAAGTTCGCTGAAGGCTAGTACAAAACCATACAGCATAAAGGATGGAAAAAAAACACGAAACAGGACGCGCGCTAACGAAGGAGTTCTTCCAGCTATCTTGGCTTTTTCCACTTCTGAGTTCCATGCTGCCTCCAATTTATCGCCTAAACGGCCCGACTGATGGCTGGATAATGGTTTAGGTAGATCAGACACATCCAGTTCATTGCGTAAACCTCTATAAAAAGTTGGAATCGTATAGCTGCAATAAAAAGTTCGCAATAGTTATAGATAGTAATATTTCTTTCGCTATTAAATTTTATTTCCAATGCGCGCATAAAATCGAAACTTTGAAGCATAGGAAATTTAATAAAATTGGGATGAAGATGTTTATTTCGAAAAATTATCAAGCTTTACAAACAGCGGAAATTTTCGATAGTTTTGTTAGTTTTTTTATTTGTTCAAAAATGACAAGAGCATTCTTACTGTACTCTCTGATACTAGTATCAATAATTACACTTTTTGTTTACATACGTACGCCGCGAGTCTGGTTAAAAATATTGTTTTGAATTGCTTGGCAAACAAAATAAACATTCGATCATAAAAATTATCACAGTAGGTTAAACTGCCTTCGTCATGATTGAGCAACGAAATACTCGCCCTCGTCGGGGAATATCATTGTAAAATGAGAAGTAAATACTCGTAATTGAAAGAAAATAACAAAGGCATAACATTTCGAGCAATAATTACATGGGTGGAAGGAATGTACGCATCACACCAGAACAATAAAATAATCGCTTAATTAATTAAGTATAAATATTTATAAATTAAAAGCGACTCACCAGAATGTAAGATTTGATAACGGATTTGTATTCTCTCTCAAATTACGCGGTTGCTCCTTCTTCACATTTGAACTTTCCATCTTCTTCACAATTGCACATGCACGAAATATAAATTCATGTAAAAAATTCACTGCACAGGATGCTAGACGAATATTCCTCTTGAACAAATGTTCAAATATAGATCGGCCTTCATGTAAATTGATCTGAAATATATTGATTCACAATTAATCTTGCCGTTTGATAGTAAGCAATGGAAATAACGTGAAAATATTTGTGAATTTTATTTCTATCATTTATTGAAAAAAAAAATAACAACATTAAATTTGCCCTGATTTCATATTTTTTATTTGCATATTTTGCGGTTCAAGCGCCTGATTAATAATAAAAATACGCGGTTACAATAACATAATTTTTGTCAACTAACGTGCGCTAATTTTCGTATTTTCGTCTGTTCCTTGTCAATTTATTGATTTATTTACATAAGTAATAAATAATACACGAACTAGTCTACATAATTTTTTAAACGGTTTAAATATTATTAACAATACATTAATATTGTGCAATTTTGCGCATAATGCAAATACAATTATGCATCACAGCAAAATTATGTCATAGATACAGAAGCCTATTCATATCTGCACCGTCAGTATTTAAAACATCGTTGATATGTGGTTCATAATCATTAAAATTGAATTAAAATTCTACAGGGTGGACCAAGATAAACGGGACATAGGAAACTTGAAACGGCCATAAAGGTCAGCTAGATGATGTATCGTTCCAATCGAACCCTTTCTTGCGATCGCCAGCGAGCAT
>JARJDV010001534.1:0-13214 GCA_030264675.1 Anaulacaspis nigra | reverse complement strand
CAGAGGAAACAATGTAAGAAATGTGCGCGCAATCAACGGGCTGGGCGCTGCGCTGTGATAAGCACTCGAATGTGGAAAACTCAATTTCGGAAAATCGTACAATCGTACAACCACACTGAATCTATCTCCAATCTCGGCCGCATGCATCAGCGTGTGCGCCCATCAGCCATCAATGGGAAATTAAATTAGATAGATAAAGCGAATCACGAAACAAAATCAAATACTAATTGAACACTGCCGCCCGCACGAGCGCTGCCAACGCCACCCTCGCTCGAATGTAATTTATTTGCGCAACGCAATGCAATTTATTAGTTGCTAATCAAATGGCGTGCGTTAATGGAAAACGAGTTACCAACGTTTTGTTTATCCGCGTTTTTGTTGGTCAATATTTTAAAACTAGTTAATGATTTATCAGTTTTAGTACGGACGCATAGGCATGACAAAATATGATCGAGTATGATTGAAAATGATAACAAGCACCGCGTACAACAAAGCAACAATCGATGAGTATTTGTGCTCATTGAAGAGGAAATGCAGTATTTGCGACGCGCCGTTATTGTTGACCATGATTGCATTAGCTTGTTGTGTCTTTGTGTTCTCTTGCTGTTTGCAGCCGTCGCCGTCGCCACAGCCGCCAAGCGCGTCGTCGCACTGCCACTTCAGCAGAATTTCCAGGCTGCGTGACAAAACTGATTTAATGTTACGGTTAAACGGCTTATACGTGCGTCCCTCACACTTGGTGCGTTATTTTTTTTGCGCCCACACATCGCGAGTGCAAACAGTGCTTATCATAACAGCGCTTTGTCCTTTTACGTCGAGCAAATTAAATATTTACAGCCGCTGACAACAAAAAATTAACTTATAATGAATAAAATAAATTTCAATGGGGATGGCGCAGAAAAAACATACGTTAACTGCGTACATTTCATGACACTGACTTTTTTAAACAAATTATTTTTATTGTTTATTTAATAACTTTTTTTCTGATTTAATGTATTACGCACGTCCGCATTAATTTTTCGCGGAATTAATTCCCAACTTATTAAGTGCCTAGTTAAAATTTTAAAAATGCAAATGGAAAATGTGGCGAAAAACTTAATTACAGGTGGATTTTACGTCATGCATATTGAATATTTTAAGCAAACTATACATACGTCTACACTCAGCAAGAAACATTGTTCTCTATCGACTTATTAGTTCATTAATATTTAAATTAATATTAGCAGGCAAGTAGCGATAAAAAGGGACGATAATTTGTTCCAAGGATCGCATATTTCATACGCGCTGCCATAAAGCGTGCCGTGCAACAATCTAAGGAGTTTAAGCAAATAATTTTTTTATTCGAAGCGATTTTATGGTTTCGCGTCTCGCCACTTCTTCTTCGTCTTCTTGCGCGCCTTTTTAGTGGTTGTGTTTAAACGCATAAATCAGCTTTCATTGTACGACGCTGACCGCGCAAGTTGGCGGCGAAAAAAACTTGGCAAAATGCAATCCTCGCTGGAATAATGATTTCTTGATCTACGACCAAATCCGGCGAGTGCGCGGCGGCAAAAAAACAACAAGAAAAACAAAAAAGTATTATTATGACGTTTTGACGGCGTTCGCGTTTCTTTTATTTCATTAAAAATTCTTATCGCATTGCAGGTTTTGTTTGAGAAATTCTCTAACATTCACATTTAGCCTCTCGTAATTTGCTCGTGTGAAACTTTTTGCGCGCAACACTGTCAAAAACATCTTCACGCTTTGAACCCGCCTGCACCTAGCAAGCGTGCGTATTTTGTTTGTACGCGATACACTGTAGTATTTATTGTTAAACTTGTCCTTATTTATTATCGTCTTGGGCTGCACACAATCTTATCCTTTTGAAGTATCGAGACGGCGCGCAACACTGACAACCGGAAGGCTTTTTGCATCGCTAGTCAAAACCGCTCAAGACACTGCTGAAGAGTTTCCAAGTCCCAGTTGGCTGGCTCAAAGTTTGTAAATATATTTTTTATCCTTATTTTATCGATTCTCGTCAAACACTGTTTGACAACGAATATGGGGCATTATTGTAAAATTATCCTCCACAAAGAAGAAAATATTGAAAATAAGCGATTAAGGCGTGATGGAAAAGTTTCTTAAATAATTTAAAGGTTATTTCGCATTGTGTGCTGTTGAAACAATTATTAAATGCAATTATGATTGCGAAATGGCGAATAAGCAAGCAATAAAATTAGCAGTTAGACGGTGCAGTTAATTAACAGTTTTCGCGTCTGCTAGTTTTCGTTTTCGACATCGTCATCATCGCCATCATCAGCATTGTTATCGCGTGCCTCGGCCCGGAGGCGGGGAGGCGGCGGCTGCGTTGCACTAATACCCGCATATCACATTTTACTACGCTGTGTGCGCACACTGCATCCCTGATATTATTTTGACTATAAGCAGCCAGTGCGCGCCCATGCTTTGCAAAAGCGCTAGAAATTACAATCTGTTCATTTCAAACTTCATGCATATTGCTAATGCGACTAAAAACAACAAACGCTCACCGCTTTGCGGATAATTAGCAATATTATCAATGCTATACCGCGTGTAGCCGTCCATAACCCATATAGGTTCGTTCCATTGTCGTGTTTTCGTTGCGCCAATTTTCAAACACAACTTGTTAACTAACCCATCTACAACGTAGGTAACTCGGATGTAGATTTCTGTTTCGCTAGTATAATTGTAATTGCTCTTTAATTAACGGTGAAATGGAAACCTCAATCTGTATTTCATTTTCTTGTTTTGATTGTGCGCACCTTGCTGTTTATTGTGAGTGCACGCAATTAAATTGAATAAAATATATAGGAAAGTGGTGGCGCACGCTGAAAGAAAATTGTTGATGAGGGCAAACGGACCAACAAAATTTGACAATGCTGGGCAATTTTGTTATCAAGCTGTTGGTGCTGCTGGCCACACGGCCGTTGACCGATCGTTGGCGCGTATTTGTAAAGAGCTTAACGCGCAGGAAGCGAAATTGAATAGCGCGATTCGTCGTCGAAGTGTTGCGCGAATGCGGGGGCGGCATGTGTGGTGCGCGAGCGCGGTGTTACTGCGGCGAACCCATTCAGGAAACGGCAATTTCGTCCCAATTCAATCGTCCACGTTTCATTATTGAAGGCACACGCAGTTGCCCGCCAAGTTGACGAACTCGTGGCTATCTATTGTGGTGCATCAGAACCCATTCAATTCGCTCTCGATGCTATTACGGAAGTTTTACTGAAATTTATGTAATTGTAGGCTATAAAAGTAAAACTTCATTTAATGTGTTGCTCTTAAGGATTTTCTTCATTTTTTAAACATAAAAATCGCTTTAAAGAATTAAGTCATTACGTTAAACTAAATAAATCCTTTGTGATGGATTTCACCAAATTCAAGTGAATTGTTTGCATTGTTCACAACTTAATCAATTATTAATCTGGTTTGCATGTGCAAATCTAACTTTTGCGTGCAATTGCACAAACTAGAAACTAGCTCAAAGTGTAAAATACGATGTAAAAGCATCGCACGTTTATAGAATTTTCCCACAAACGAGGACAATGTCTAAACGAGCATTCTCTTCCTATCGGTCCACTTGTGACAGGGCGTGAGAGTGTCGTACACAATTCGGACGACATCCGGACAACACACGTCCTCGGAACGAGTAACTTTGACATTCAAACTCAAGTCTCGAGCATCCAGCCTCATGATGCAGATCAGAAGCGAGCGGACGTACTCCGACAAAGGGGCATTGACGACGAAATTGCTTTCGTTCGAAAATGTATTATTTTGTTCGATGGTGAACGAACGTGTTACATGCAGTTCCGGCGCGGTCTGTGCGCACGATAACAAATGAACAAGGAGAATGAGAATTATAGTGCGAACAGAATGATAGAAGATAGGATCCGGCCAAAGAGAATGTTTAATTGGCCAAGTAATTTGGCTTCACGCTTTGCTTGCTACGAAATTATTTATGCGTCGCACACGCAACCCTTCGCAAATTTACTCTTTCCACACTTAATTCGCGCCAGCTAATGAATAACATTGTTTCATGTAAGCTGCGTTTTTGTTGCGCAAATATTTTTAATTATATCAAAAGTATTTTACATTGTTCGGGTTTACGGTTGAACATCTGCGCTTAAAAATAGCTAATCCCGGGATGCTTCTGCTTCGGAATGAAATCTTTTTAATTCCGAATTAATTCGCAACACAATGTCCGGAGCGCGCGCTTCGATAATGCGAAATTATGAACGCTCGGTTGCAGCGCACAGAGATTTGCAATCTCGACGGCAGCAGTGCTCGCTCCGATTTCGCACACAAGATTTCATCCCGACCGAGGACGCACTGCAGCGACTCATCCGAGATGGACGTCGAGATGGGACACGGATTGGGATTGCTGTGTCCCCTGTCGTTTTGTTTATTCACACAAACAGAACGGCTTAGATTTGCAATGCGTCCATCTGGATCCTTGTTATTGTTCCATGTACCCCCAAGAATTGTTCTACATAAATTGGATCCATTTGTATAAAAATCCAACTCAAAGTTTAAATGAATGCGTTCTAAAGTTACATTAACTTTTGCTGGGAAAAATTCACGGTTGGTAATTTGAGAAACACTAGGTATAAAATCATAACAATTTTGAGCATTAGTCGTGCGCTTTGGAATCGGGCGAAAATCGCTAATACGGCAACGGGGAGTGTCACACTGGCAAATAGGTGCTTTTCAAAGCAATATACAAAGTGACAAACGCGCCGGTGACGATCCTCCAGCTGCCTATAACAAATATCTGCGAGTCCCTGGCGTCCTTTTTGCTAAGCGCCTCATATTACGTCTATTATCGTCCTGCGCTCGTCCTGCGCCAGTCATACGATCAGCGTGAGGCAATACTCGGGAATCCTTGTCGAGTTCTGCGCGTACTTTGCGCGTAATGTGCACGAAGGTACATTGACCAGTATGAATCGAGCAATGGCTTAATGCAAGGATTATACTCTTGTATCTGCTGTATTTACACCAAAATTTGATTATGTTTGTATTCTGTTGTTTGCTATTTAGACATTTTCTTGGTATCCTTTATATTTTCGTTCGGATTAAATTCCATAAAATAGTACCTACTAGAAAACTTTTAAAAATGTGATTTTCCTATTTACATAAATCTATTTGTGCAAATATTATGTAGGTACAAATGATGATCCATACATCTATGGCCAACAGCATGCATGTTATTAATATGATAAAACGTATTAAAAATGAATTTCACCATTTGCACATACTACCTAGCCGAAAATCGGATATACGGGTTTAATCCATTATTTTAGGCAATGTGAAATTTTATGAAAATATAATTTGCGATGAAATAATTACAGCTGGAAATAATAGCATTGCACTTAATTGTATTAAATTTGCATCACGGATTTAATTAATATTTGTTTTGTTGTTTATTTCGCCGATAATTTTGTGATAGGCAAATGTGCTCTTCGCTCCTTCTGTTTATCATAGGCTCATTAATATAAATTATCATATCGGTCGATAATATTAGATTAAGTAAATAAACATGAAAATATCATAGGAATTTATGGGTATTTTAAGGTGTAATCACAATATTTTTAATTAATAATTCATAATTTTAACTAAATTAAAAAGCACTCTTTATTAAACAAATATTAAAATTTAATATTTTCAAGAGCTAAATATTTTAACGGCACCATGCTCATGATTAATAAATTATTATTAAAATTTAATTAAATTATGACAAAACTTCTCTTTGTTTTATAAATTATCAAATAAATGAATAAATTTTCATTCGTATAAAATAATAAAAGTATGCGGAAAAAAATCGTCGAGATATTTTGTTTTGCTTTACGAGTAATTTATAACTCCATAGGGAGCTTCTCTACAAATCTAATTCAGGAACTGGCCTTCATATTCATTATACATTTGCCGCACTTCCTGCAATGTCCAGGAGCGAGCCATTCGTCCTGCGCGACGCTGCGAAATACGTATATGGCGGCGGCGACTGAAGGCAGCATCCCTCGCGCAATCAACACAATCAACAATCACGGCTATTTTCGATTCCCTTCGCCTTTATTTTCGCTCCATAATCAATGCACCACAATGGCATTCATATGTGAAATGCCTATTTTTGTACGCAGGCATTCAATCATTTGCATAAATGACTCGCATCGTTGCATAATAGTAATACCGCGCTGGTGAAAATACGCGCAGCAAAATAAAAATAATTTATTCGTTACTTAACCTTTCCATATTTGCATTAATTCCGCGTATAAATGCAAAACTTTCAGGCGTTTCTCATACGTTTTAGATTTATTTTATGCCACGTTTAAAGCAACACCTCGTATGTTGTTAATTACCATGCCGATTCGTTTCCAACTCATTGTTTGTTGATATGCTTTTGTTCTTCTTGCGCTGGCACGTCCATTATTCCAGCTTTTATTTGTTTAGTGGATGCCTGACGAGTGCGCTGCCGCCTCCACAAATGCACATGTGTGTTACGTCCTTCGCAAACAGCGTCCACATATAGGTAGAGGGCAGATGGAATTCTGTTTCATTTTTGGTTTACGTGACCATTTTTCAATTTCTCTCAGTCCTTGCATTTTCTTTAATAGAACCGGCTTAATCCTGCTCAATGATCTAAATATATCTCGCGATTAATTAATATTATTTACTATTTATTTCAGTGCTGCTGTTGTAAACATTTCCATGAAATATTATTTTGTAAAATAAATAATAAACTGTGGAATGTGGTTTATGATATTCCACATGAAAAACAAAGTCCATTCAACATTATAACGAAATAAATAAAAATATTTTTCTGAAAAACCGTACAAAATATTTAATAATAGGGCACGTCGTACGTGTAAGTGCATAGCTCATATATTTATTTGTGTAAATACTCAGCGAGTAAACAAGTGTATTTGTTAGCTGTGCTGGCAACACAGTAATGATAATATCTTATTGTGATTAGATTATAAGGAAAGCTAACACTGCTGGCCTCTGACATTGCATTGATTGCGTGGTTCCTTCGCTTTTTTCCCTTGCTGACCTCAGCACAATGTTGAGGGAAAATACGCCGTTTTCTTCGTCCGCATGTTTGGAACTGCGCGAACTGTGCGAACTTGCATTTTGTTTGAAGGCTCCAGGATATGAGCCAGTAGCACGCCATCTGGCTTTAATAATAATTTTGCGCATATTATTTCATCCACTATTTTGTTATAATACACTTAGGTACATTCCGGGCGAGTCGAAAGTAAACTTTTTGTACATTCGTGCGCTTTAATGCAGCGCATAAAAAAGTGCTACGTTTATCACTAATTTTTATCTAGGCTATATAAATTAATTAATGCCGACGTTAATTTTTGTGTAAAAATAGCGCAATATATATTTTATAATTTATAGGCCAACAGCTGGCTGAAACTTAACTTCTAGGCTGAAATAATTTATATGCAGATGTAAGGTTTTCGTAAAAACATTTTCGTCATTAACTAAGCAAGTTGGACGCTTTGTTGCTAATATTTTAAATGTGTTGTATACATTTGGTGCCCCATAAATTCCAAACAAGTATAATCAACATATTTCTTCCAAGATACAACACTTGGAACTCTGCGCGCACTAAAGGCTGATCCTTTGCGGAGTTGCATTTACACTCGGGCTCAAAGGAGTCTATTTAGCAACACAGCACTACCGTATAGAAAGTTGTTGGAAAAGCGGCATGAAGATGCTTTGTTAGAGTGGGTGCCCCAAAGAAAATGACAAGTTGGCTACACTTAATATACGCAAACGTTTAATATTGTACGCCTTGTTGGAGCAATTGCAAGGACTTGTTAAAGCGCGGGCACACGCTGTATGTGCAAAATGAAAAGCGTGGAGCATTCAGAGACAAACTAAGGATTAAATTAGTGACGTAGTCCTTGTCAACATAACCCACTATCTTATTTTACATTATGGGCTGGTTTCTGCTGGTAAGTGCACTTGAATTACTAGTTAACATTACATTTTCAAGATATTTTATTTTTGAAACAAGATGAAATAATTTCAGCGTGTCTATTTAAAATTTCCGAGCGCATAATGAAATATTTTAATTAAGTTCTAATTACGTTGTTTAGAGACGTAAAAATGTTTAATTATTTAAAGGAGATGCACGAAGAGCGTCGTTACACTGGAGGGAAAATACGAAATAAAACGCGGAAAGCGGGAGTAACAAGGAAATGCTTGCAACAGGAGGAGTTGTAGCGCAGTGTCAAAGTCAAAACGAACGTTTCTGTGAGATCCTGCCAGAGCAAAAGCTGGCAGTGTGCTGGCAATCCTGCCACTCCTGGCGCATTGCGGTACTGCCGAGAGATGTGGAAAAGGTGGAAACACGTTCAATGCTCTCCTGCTACAGCTGGCTGGGATGTTGTTCTAAAACAAGCAAGAAAGGGTTATGTTCTTACTATTATTCACTCATCATCACATTCCGAATCTTGTTTTAAATGCTTTCAAATGTCTTCTAGACGGTGAAATATGTAGATATCAAGTTTTTATGAGCACCTTCCGCTTCCGCTTCGTTGCAATGCAGGACATTGTGTAAAATATATTTACATTTTCATGACGCGCCCGGGAAACTGCCGGTGATATTAGCGAAAAGTCAATAAGATTGAAAAGGACATATACCTTTATGGTGTGCGCACTTTCCTGGCTGGCAACAATTTGGCTGCAAAACAAACTTGCATTTTTACGAGCACAATGAAAGCCCGCGGTTCGGATGTCATTTAAATATCAATACGAAAATACGATCATTCTTTCATGCGTACCGGCGCGGTATTTTGCTAAATATATATCGTAGGTACGTATGTGCATCTGGCATATATATTGTGAGCACATTTTCCACTTTAGCACTTTGGCGTTTTGCTATTTTACTATTTAAGCGTTTTGCATCCGGCGCTCCTCACTCAGCGAAATGTGCGCATAAATATTGAGTAAACTCTTCCATCAAGTTTTAAACAACTCCATATAGTTATATACGTCACGTATTTTGTATCGAAACTCTATTTCCACATAAAATAACTTATCTAGACCTGGAGTGCATTGACACTTTATACCTATCTATTGTCATACGTAAATAATCTAGGCGAACGTATAAAATTCTAATAAATTTTCGCAGAGTGCAAGCAAGTGTTGGCAAGAGCTATTAAGTTTGCAATTTAAAAATGTATATCTATTTTATTTTCATATTCCACTGTTGACTTCTAGATTTTCGCGACGAGCACTGCTTGTTTGTTTGCTGATGCACATTTTCGCATTAAAGCCTTTTCTTTCCGCATTCGCAGCATGCAAACGCAAGACCCGGCTGAGTGTCGATTGAAGCGAGCATCATTCGCAAATATCTCTGCCTTCAAGTGGGACACAAACAGGCGGCGGCGGTGGCGGCAGCGCTCAAACGCCTTGCTGCTGCGATACGTTGCGCATGCTGGTATCGAGATAAAATGCAAATCCTTTAACAAACTTTATCACCTATTACCCTGCTCTGAATTGTAAATGCGCCTTGCTCTATCGGTGTATTCGCGTCTTCATTCATGTGCTGGCTGACTATGCATGTGATTTACCAATGAATTTACGTGAGCATATGCTCTGTTCTTAGATATTCATATAATAACTTGTCACTTCTTGTAGGGGAAATATATGCCAATTGCACCTTTTAAAATGATTGATGAAATAAATATTTACTTTGTATAGAAGCTACCTGATGTAAAGGACTAATCCTTATTGAGCGTAGGAACAAAGTTTTATTATCACTGCAATGCAGTTGTTCAATGAAACAAGTTTTACGTTGTACTTTTATTTATTTTGGGTAGTTATTTACCCTGTACTTTTATTCAGTTTATTTTAACTTTTACTTAAAGAGAGTTAAATTTAAGAAAAGAAAAATTTCTTTGGCAAGTTGCGGTATCACATCTGTTAAATGTTAACTCCACCAATTATATTTTGGGTTAGTACTAAGGCAAGATTAGTATCCAGCCTCAAATAATAGTTGAGCAAAAGTCTTCTCGTGAAGAGATAACTCGTAAACCATTATTGACGTTGACATTTTGGTGGGTTTCGTGGTTCGCCCTCAGTGCGCAAAACTTTCGCTTCAGAACAAGGCCTCGCAATGTTCCAGACACTTCTTCAGGGACGTTCGCCTGTTTGCGTCTATGAACACACAACTAGTTGTAGCGATCATCCATCTATTTGCAAGCAAGCTTGCAATCCGACAAAACTTTCTCGTACGCCGCCACCCACATGCTCAGCGCACGAACGAAATTTCAAATAATAGAAAATCATTCAAAAACACATGTTTGGGATGCGGTCATAAATCTCTGCGCGCAACTTTTCCGCGATCTATTATGTTTAATTAAATTAACAGAAAAAAGTTTCACGCGCTGCTATTCATTAATTACCGCCGTAAAATGACCTGTCATGCGTTTACAATATGAATAATGGAATGTAAACCACGAACAAAATGGCTTCGCCCCGAAAAACTCACACGCACACCATAAAGAGCATCTGGCAGTGTGCAAAAACGTGGCGGCTGAGGATGGAGTGAGTGGAAAAAAGATTATATAATATGCAGCGAGCGGTCAGAGATAAAAGGGCGGCTTGTCAGAGCATCTCCGAAGTGTGTGGGTGAATACGTATTATGAGCTGCTGCCAAAAACTATTCGCGATGCTGAGAAAGCGTGCTGATGTTGTTGTGAATGAGCGTATAACGAAATGAAAATGAAAGAATGGCGGGGCGCAGGATGTGTTTGTGCGGAAAGGCGAAAAAGGGTGCGGATGATGGAGCGGCGGTTTGCAACAACGGGGCCGCATTATGGGTACGTGGGGCCAAGGGGTGTCCGGCGAGAAAAAATTGCTGCATTTTTGTACACTTTCCCGGATGAGACCTATAGGCGTCAGCGTAAGAGAATGAGCATTGAACACAATGTTTGCGCATTACTTGTGTGTTTTTTCCGGGCGTCCAGCTGCGCGTGCTTCTCGAACCACCCCCGATTTTTATAGAAAATTGTGTGCGTGCTCGCTGGGAGCTTTTTTTGAGTTAATAAAAAGTGTCCCGAGTCCATTCTTCTTCGACCATTGAGGCTTCGTGTCCAAAGTGGAATTGTGCGGCCGGTTAAAGACCGAAAAGGAATGAGGTGTGCTTTAGAAGCGGATGTTTGGCACATTTTTTTCCTAGCCTGTTTTGGTCCTAACTTTGTTATTTGTTATCTTGATCCGCATGGAATGAATGAGGTGCTGAATATTATTAGCTCAGAGCTAACAATACATATTTACATTAATCGTCAGCGAATTCTTGAAAAATTAGTCAAAAATTAAATTACTTCTGTGCTTTTAATAGGAAAATTCTCATTTCGTGTTTCTGGCATATTTGAACCTCAAGAAGATATTACAATAAGAGCCCAGCTGAATCAACAACACATATGACGAGCATGCATGATAGCGATTTTATGAAGGAATTTATGGAGGATTTGCCTAATCTATGTACACACAACCCTCTTGAATACTCGAGAAACGGGGGCAATGCAATCTCAATCCTTCCCAAAATGCTTAAGTAAACCACGTAATTTAATTCATTTAGAGAATTTTAAATGTGAGGAAAGAATTATAATAATTATTTAGAAATGATGAAAGCGTAAATTCTGCTAGGAAGTAAGTAAATAAAATATAATTACAAGATTCACAATTTATCATTTCTCGAATGAGCTTCTAAGTATGATGATAATAAATGAGTAATGGTACTAAAATATGTGCGGCTTTTCTTCGTGAAGCCCGCTCATCTATTAAAAGTCTTGAAGTTGCGCGCATGCAGCCGAAGAAGAAGAAGAACTCGACGGTAAGATGTTTATGATAGAAAAGATGAGCGCCTGCAACAGGAGTGCATAACATATTATCCAACGGAAGAAAGCCTTCTACTTCTTCGGCGTCTGCGCTAATTTAGATTACATTATCCTTGCTATAACTTACGGTTTCTCATCTCGGCGCATTCTTCGCATAAGGTACTTCCGCTTGCATCTTCTCGAGGACTATAAGCCGCCTCCCTATTTACTAATATTTGCACGGAACATTATCATATTTGTATTTACTTTTAATTTGCTAGTGTGTTTTCGTTTGCGCGCAGAATGAATTTAGAATTCGTGTTTTGCGTGCACGTTGCTTTGTTCTCGTTCGCGTTTTCATTCCGCAAGATTCCATTAACGCTGCCTCCATTCAAATGTTAATTTTATTCAATTTATTTACCCGAGAATTATACCTTTATTTCAAGTCCTATTTCACAGCTGAATCTTTGATTAATCTTCATATTTCACCAACGCGGAAATGAAGGGTAGCTTTGCATATTCGTTGTCAAGTGACCGAACTCGATCGTTTTAAGTATTGGCATAGTAAGTAGTAAAGCATCGAATTTATTTTCGAATTGAAAACAAACAATTGGCTAATAGTCGGATTACTGAGATTCGTTTTATCTTAATCCCAATGTATTTACGAGTTACGCGAAGAAGGATGGCGAGTAACACCAGCACGCTGCAGGAGAGCGAATACCGCGAATGGGGATGCAATAAAAGTTGAGTAAAAACAAAAAGAGTGCGGGCGGTAAAAAATACGATGTTGAAGTGGGTGAATTCACTGCATAGATATACGAATCCAGTGTGCGAGTGTTCGTCACAATGCGTAGGTGGATGTGAGTGGAAAACACAATAACACCGAGTAAAAAGTGGAAACTGAAAAAGCTGGGAATGGGTCGATAAGTTTCTCTGCCACATAGCGCTGCAGAACTCGCTGCATTCGTAGAGGTTTAGTTCCAAAGGAAACAATTGTACAAATAAACAATCGATTTTACGTTTTTGTTTTGCACATAAGTTTTTTTCGACGCTCTGAGGGTGGGTGAGTGAGTGTGTTGGAGTTTTTGCTTGAATTTATTCTCTAGAATTACTTCTTTACTGCCGGCGAAATAGTCCTGCTTGTGTTTATGGGCGAAATTAATAGCCATAATTTAGTGCTAATTGAAGTTGCCTTTTTATTTTACAATTAACCGATCTCTGTTTGGCTGTTGTTTTAAAACTTTTCGCTGCTTTCGTGAGCTGCTTCAATTTGCTTTTATTTGCCATCTGTTTAAATGAAGATATATTTTTGTTATATGACAGAAACAAATAAGTGGTGCGGTTTATTTAACGACTTGAATTTGT
>JARJDV010001533.1:0-10759 GCA_030264675.1 Anaulacaspis nigra | reverse complement strand
GTCTGTCAATTCAATCTAAATGTAAAACGCAAAAAAATAGATTTAATTGCACGCATTTATTCGGTGCAAGGCAATTACATATTTAATTATTTAATTCAAGTCTCCGTCCACTTATTCGAAATTTACGTTCGCTCATTCTCTTTCTTCGCTCTGTTTCATTTAATCTTTGAAAGAAAGCCTAAAAGTAGACGACGAAATCGGTGAATTGCTAGACGCAGCATTTTGCCGCACGTGCACCGAATTAGCATATAAATTTTCGTCTAATTGGACTTTTATTGTATCGTTCCAAGGTTCGAGTGAAGCGTACCTTCTTAACGCTACGTGTACAAAAGGAGACACATTCAAGTACCGAGTGACTTACGGAATTTCCACCGCCTCCTCAAGCAAAACTTTGACGACTGCGACGACGAAGCCGAAACGGAGGCGGTAGAGGAAGGGCGCGAGCGAGCGAGTCCATCAGCTCGTATTAAAAGTGAAATCATGCAGGCGCACTCGGAAAAACGATGAGCAAACGGAGAAGATGAACGTGAACGAGGAAAAGCGTAACAAAGTGATTTCCCGCCGGATTGCGTGCTACTGATTAGCGCGCGGCGCGCGAGAAATCATACGAAATGAAATGGCAGGAAAAAGAAAGCGCAGCACACTTCGCAGTTAACTCGGGCGGAGGGCCGTCTCGTCTCGGCTGGATCAAAACTCGCAACGAAGTGAAAAAATGTCATCAAGTGGGCGCGAAAAAAATGAAGTGAAATATCTGTAATCATCAATTTCGTCGACAGTTCATCAAGAATTAGACGGCTTGAGCGTCGAAATAATAAACTAATGTCAGCTCGGTGGGGAAGGGAGGTTAATAAAAATTATTTCTGCATGCACATTTCGACAAAATCAAATATTTACCGAGAGCCGGAAGTAAATTTAGGAAATTCAATGAGCTTTATGAAATTGAATTAAAATTCGTGCCTGTCGCTGACGACAAAACCAATGAAGGAAGACGATGAGCAAACGAAAGAGCAAAAATCGCGGAAGGACGCAGACGCGCGCGCGCGAAAAAAATTCTAATAGTAAAAAATTCCGAATGAGGCGCTGATTAGCTGCGATTGAAATCATCCCCGTCGTCCTTCGCAGCCCCATTGCGTAATAGAAAATTCAAATTTGCTATGCGTACGCTGCAACAATGTGAAATGAAATGGAAATTCCTATTTAGCAAATATTTCGTTAGCACATTTCTTGCCACTTCGCCACTTCTTCGTATTGATTTTCCACGTCTGCTTTGCATTTCGCCATCGCTTAGCGCGTCTTTTGTCGACTGCCGACGTATAAAAACTTAGCCTACTTACAAATGAAAGCAATTGAAAACCAGAGGGTGAGAGACCGACGCAAAACAACAGCAAACAGAAGTTCATAATATAGAAATTCGCCCGTCCTGTGTGCAGTGGCTGTTTCTTCGTCTTCCTTTTCGGCTTATTACCGCGCAGCTTTTATTTCCGCTCCGCATTCTTTTATCTCGCATAACGCCGTACATAATTTCGCAGTAGGCCGCGTTTGATATTACACTCTCGGATTTTTTCGCACGCGTTGTGCACTTTTGCAATTCCTGCATCGACGCCACCCGCTGCCGCCACCGTTGCCGCGTCGCGTTTGATTCGCTTCTTTACATATTCTATTTGCGCGCGAGCGTTTTATGCATACATGAATTTTTAAGTAGCAAGCACATACCTTGATTAAGGCGATATAAATGTTTAATAACAGTGCCGCCTCCACCGCGCCTTCGTCGTCTGCACCCTTGGGGCTAACCTCGCTTGAGTTTTTTTCCTCTCCTACCTAAACCACCCACCCACGTGCCTTAAAAACATAATCTACTAACGCACTAAAGCACTGTGACGAATGAAACCCAGACGACGACGACGACTGGTGATGGAACGCGACATGGAAATGTCCGCCGTCGTTTATTTCCACCGGGAGCGCGGGAATTTAATGCTTAAGCACATTAAATTCCGCAGAAGCGTCTCCATTTTTATAAATTATCTCCAACTGCGGTGGTGGGCTGCGGCGTCAATCAATCCGCTTGATAAACGTCGTAAAACAACACAAGGACAATAAAGGCACTGCCACGAATCAAAGTAACAATGAAAATAAAATTTTATTTTCCTCATCGTTGAGCCATCCGCTGGTCATTCCGCCGAATGTAATTTCATTGCGCATTGTAATCTACGTAGCATTTATTGGTTGGCGCGCCGCACAAGTTCAAGAGTCGAAGCAACGAGTGGACTTCTTCGACGCGCACATTCTTTTCTTATCTTCACAGCGAATTTACGCTATGCACTAAAACCTTTTCACTTCTTTTCCCAGTGCGACGATGTGCTTCCTCCTCAGCAGGTTAATGCTTTCGATGAGCGTTCAACCGAAGATGAGTACTTCTTCCTCTTATTTAATCTTACTCAAAGATGCAATACACCATAATAGTGACGTAACACTTTTAAACCGTCTTCGATTCGAGGCATTCATACTTTATATATTTTTATAGGAAACTCAATTCTCCAATAGTAACTTTCTTTGCAACATGGAAATGAAATTCGTGTGATTGCGTTTATACTTGTTGTTGACCATGTAGATTAAAAAAGTAGTTATAAGATATTTTCAAATAATTGTGGCATAAATACTGAACGCCTTATGAATTTCTCCGTATCTTAACGCTCAATACATGGTGCATTCACTACCCGACAGTTGATCCCTGAATTTTCACCCTCAGATATATTAACCCTTTAAACTCCGCGTATTTTTGTGCAAGATGTCCCAGTAACTCCGCGTGCATTAATTCACACTTACCACCTCCTCAGTAGTTTGAATTAAATTTGCTTATCATTCTACGGTGTTATGCTTCGTTTCCGTGCAAAGACTTAATACCTATTGCGTATGCGTGACAAATAATCGTCAGATGGAAAAAAAACCCTGTTTTTTACCCCTGTTTTTCAATCTGAATATTATTTGCCCAATTGGCCCCCGTTATGTTTCTCCCCCTTCATGGTATTCAACTTCAATTCCATATTAACTAGATACTGGGGTCAAGTTGTATTGAATTGGAAAGCGAGAAATTGTTGGGTAGGAATACAGAAACGATTGACGGCTGAAAATTATTCCAGATGAACTGTCGCTGGTCAGAACATCATAGAACAACATTTCTCATTTTGAACTTATGCGACACAAATTGATAATATTTATTACTCCCTATTCCTCCGCTGATTATTTCTGTCTCCTTAATAAACCACAATTCACCCCACAGGAATCATCGTAAATTCCTAATTCCAACAATAGTGAGCTTTCCATGCCCAGGAAAACCACTAAACCTTTTTTATATTCGCTGAATATCAGCTCGAAATTGTATCAACATAAACATTCTATATTTACGAATTGCGAACGAATTACAACCGAAATATTAATCAGATTTCTGTATTCCGCTCGTATATTTTAATGTATTCTGGTTTTATGACAGTCGCCATTCTGCAATTGGGATTATTGATTAGTTTTTATATTGTGTTACGAACTGACAACGATGACAGCAGCAGCGCACACTGCACTCGCCGGCTACGGGCAGGGCAATGCGCTGCACAAACTGTAAAATATTATATTTCATCTCTCATGAAAAATTCTATTAGTGATGACATGAACGCGTCGTGTACGTCTGAGTTAACGTTCGAGATAAATTCAAAGCGCATCTCGAGTAAAAAAAAGTATTTCGGCGGAATTTATAACCGTTCGCGGAATGTATGAAAATACACAAACGCAACGAAAGGGATGCATGCACTCCTCCGTTATTCACTTGCATCTTTTATGCGCTTTTTACTTCAACGCAAGCGTACATATCTCTTTCGTCGCCTGTGTGTATGCGCACGTATAACAAGCGAAACGTAAATTTTCCGCATAAAATCGCTGGCAATAAAGAACGCAAGCACTGCACCTTACTCCAGAAAGAACACTTGTTGTGGTTATGCATTGCCATGCATGGCATGCGAGATGAAAAATACAGGAAGTACCTAACTACCACATACAAATTATTCACTGTAGGACTCAATTTGTACAATGCCTTTCCATAAGTAATTGACTTGAACTCGTAAATATTTTTCTTATGTTTAATTTGAAATTTTATTTTATTTTATATCGTAAATATGCAAAAATTGCCCATCTTGAAAAATGCTCCATTCTTTCAACGCGCCGCCTTTATTCATCAGCTCGAAAAGCATTCCATTGATTTTGTATTTTATACGAAAATATCTTAAGAGGAAATGCATTCCTTCGGTTCTTTGAGTTTTATTCGCCATTCTCCCGCCGGCGGCAGCAGCAGCGGCATCCCTCGCGATCCGCGCAAAAAGCGCGACGAAGGGAAAAAGGCATCAAACACGCCATCTTTTTGACTTTGACGTTTTATCTCGCATATATGCATTACAAAACTGCTTTTTGGACTTGGTATATCATTCGCTCAAACGCAAATGGAAATTTATTTATTACAAAACAAAAATGAAATTTGCCTATAAAAGTAATCAAATCACATTGAATTCTTTTATAATATCTTAATTCGTTTATAACGGTAACCTACATATTTGAAAGCGGGCGTGCAACAACGTCGCGTAACGAAGAGCAATTTGCGTACAAAGAAAAATGAAGATGAAATCAAGAACCGAGAATCGTCCCTTAAAAATACGTCTGCACGTGCGTTTCAAACACATACCAATCAAACAAAATTCAGCTTTGATGTAGCCCATATATTCATTGAATGCTCGAAATGGTCGCAATGTTATTGACAGCCCCAAATTAAATGCACAGGCCTCGTCAATGCCCCGGTAAAAGCTTTGGCTAACAAGCGAACGCAAGTATTGCACCACACCACCCCGCGCACATCCATATCACCTCTGAATTTGCGAATACAAATTTTAGCTGCAAAAATTATGAAATGCTCAAATCAGCCAGACTGCAAATTAATTTAGCTGATGTAATTTTCAACAGATTCTGCTCAACAACCAAAATGCATAATACATATTTGCATTAAAATTACACACGTTCGATGCTTGCAAAATTTAAAGCTAATATAGACAAACAATTATACATTTATTTGCATTCCATCCAATTGCCAAATACGTTACAAGGCAAATAAATGCATACTAATTATTTTTAAGTATCCAATCAGCAACATTTTCAAAATATGCATTATAATCGGATTTACGTCGATTCCAAACGATTAATTAATTAATTAATCCATTGTTCAAACTTTCCTGCCTAAACATTATTATTCAATAATTATGTACCTGTTATTCCTCTCTAAATACCATTATTCGTTATTTACTTGCGGTTAACACAAGTGCCAATTTCCCAAAAATTATTTGCATATTCTTTATTTATTTATGAATTTCCTGTTTCCTGCGCATTAATAATTCGCCGAACATACGTACACAAAGCTTCGCCTTTATTGACATTGCCAAGAAATCTCATCCGTAATATTATTTTTACGCACAATCCGCGCGAGCATTCGTTTGAGGTGTTGTTGTAAGGACGAAGAATGCACGAGGAGAGCATAAGGCCAACCGAGTACAAGCACTTGCTCGAGTCATTGTTATCAATACGGTCTCTTCGCCGGGCTTACTTGTGTATATCTGTTGCTTTTGTGCAGCAGGAGCAGCGGCATCAGTTTCAGTGCGTACGTGAGTGTCATCAATGATGATGCGAGGCGCAGGAAGGAAAAACGATAGAAACACGCCACCCTTACGAGCGTAAAGTCACTGGTGGCGACCGTCGATATCGGCGCAAAAAGACGAACGGATAATAATCCAATATTCCGCCGCCTACGCCGTATTGAATATACTATACCTATCTTTGCGAGCAATCGCTGTTTTTATTTTACTCTCTTATTGACATTGTATTCATGTTTGTTTTTTATGTGTATTAAGTAATGATGAGCAAATAAAGTACAAGAAACACTTTTCTTGCCCGACCCAATTTACGAATTTTCCCCGAAGCCTGCGCTACGTTTTGTTTTTGCGCTTCGTAAATATTTCAAACTCACTGCTTGTTTATACAAACGTCTAATTCCATTTAATTTATACACTGCTTTGATGCCACATTGGCGTATTTAATACACACGAGGGAGAGTAAAATTCGAAAGAAAATCGTCACGCGTTTGGGGAATATTAACAATGTAATCGTAATGTGTCCCTGGGTTGTGCAATAAAATTACTCAATCTGCATCTTCGACGCTTGCAGCGAACGCGAGAAAAAGTATTATGCATTCAACTCATCCAATGTATCACAATGTTCTCAACTAACAGATTATATTCAACGCGCGACGATATTCAGGACGAACATAGCAGTGCGGAGCAGGGCGGAAGCGAATCGTACAACTGATCCCTCTTTAAAAGCAACTCTAAGCCGATTTGCGCTTAGCCTCGCATTTCCACCTTACCATCGCACTACGATGAGCGCGCAAGTTTGTTTCGACATTTCCAAACGACTACAGGGACCAACTAAACAAACTGATGATAACATAGATCGTGCTGCTCATCATAAATATTATTCTTCACCCCCCAGTGTAACATTGAGGTTTATTGTCACTTAGCCAATAATTAATCAATATCCGGTTTCAAGATTAACTCGAATTCTGATTACAAATGCCACATTTCAATATTGCTCTATAAAACAATGAACACGCATCAAATTTAGCACGAAACGCAAAGGCACAGCCCCCGTCGTCGAAGTAAAGGCGTGATGTGTAAACATAATGAAGTTTTTCCATGCGGAAAAATGCTTTCCCACCTGCACTCACGTGCGGACACAATTGCGAGCGTAGCACACCCATTCGGAAATTGTCGAACGGCACGTATGTGTACCCTAACATTACCGTATGAATTACTGCACATTCTAATGTAGATAATGGCTGCAATTTTCACCCCTGTTAATGTCTAAAAAATTGGATTTCACCCCCAGAACGGCTAAATTAAATTATTAATCAGTCAAGTCAGTCGACTCTGCTTTTTGTCTTCGAAACGATAGCATTGCACGGAAACTTTCTTGCCGCAAGTAAAGTACAACACAAGTAAACAACGTCATAAATATGTGCGCTGATAAGAAAACAGCCTTAAACTCCCCATGGATGTTTGCCTATTGTAACGTAATTTATTTCGGCGGTGCGTTTCGTTTGCTTTTGTTCTTTGTATTGTTTATAACAGGATGGCGGCAGTGGTGGTGGCGGTGTGGGACGCATTTCCGATAAGCATCTAGAGAGAGCTGCATAAATATCAAGTGACTCATTTGCATAATAAATCGAAAAATTATTGATTGCCATATTCAACAGCATAGCGGTTGGCGGTTTGGCGATGGCGTGCGAAATGCTCGCTGCGTTTGAAATTAGAGATTTAAACGCGCACCAAAGTATTTCACCTCATTGAATTATTTGCTCCTTTTGCAGGAAGCATAAAATTTGCTCATTACCACAGCGTAAAGCAACCTAACACCTTTGCGCCGGCGGCAATTTATATACAAAAATTAATCTCGCACTTACTGTGAAATTTTATGCCCGCCCCCATTTGGTCCCATTTTTCTCGTTGAGGGTGGGATGATTTTTGTAATGTAATTTACATTGCATTTAAACAGTGTACCGCATCATACTTAGTAACAATATCGTGTGTATGTACGTAATTATGCTTATGAATAAGCATTATAATATGACTACGAGTACGCTGGTACGACATAAATTATCCTTTAAGGATTATATACATGCTGTGCGTCTGCCTCTCTGCTTTTAACGATGCAATATTACACCCACCCATTCTCTGATGCCTGCTTGTAAACAATGCTCAGCTGCTGTACGCATACAACGTGCATGTGTGCCCAAGGTTTTATCTAATGTCTTATCTGAGTGCGTACGCCCGCTTTGGATCTTATTTCAGCGCCAAGACTACGTAGAATGGGATTACAATTAAAAATTCCCTGTGAACGCGCGTGTTCGCTTGATGCGCAGTAGCAAAAGCAACACAGACGTATAATTATAACAGCAGCCTAATGTGAAGAAGCGTCTGATCTGTTTGGCGCACGCCATGTGAAGGTGGAAAAACTCAACGTATTCACATATTCTCCGGAGACGCGTTGTTATGCATACAAATATTTAAACGAACGAAGGCCGCTTACTTGTTATTCAGTCGTTGATGTTTTTTCCATTGAATTACAAACTGGGTGAGACGATTTTACTACCAACGTAAACTCGTAAAGCCGCCTACCTACTCGAATCGTCTAAACAGCTGCCACATCAGCGCGTTCAAGGGTAAAACGCGTGTGGTACTTCAGGAGTCTATAAAATCAAGGAGTTTGCAAAACGGTCCGAAGTCCACAGTAGTCTTAAAGCAATGAACGTTGAAACGAGCTCAATTTTTACACTTAAATATTCTTCAGAAAGGTGTTCAAGTATCTATTTCTAGTATCTTCATAATCGACATCAATAAATAGAAAGGTGTTTGATTAGATATCATCCACCAGACACCGTAGACTAGAATACCTGCTCGACACAAGTAATAATGTTATAATGTTCCTGTATAATATCACCTGAATATTGGTGATATGAGTTAAAAAGATGAAAATAATTGCCGCACAAATATACGTTATTCTCTGATCATGGTACCACAAATTCCAAACGCTATTCTCAAGTGAAACATTGGATGCGTTTCTTGTTCCTTCAAGTGTATCAATAATACACAAGCCGTAAACATGTGTAATATCAAATAAAGTTATAAACTATAGGTGTATATTTGCAGAAACCTATATCTGATTGGCATATTTATCTTTATCACATGTAACAAGCATCGCGCTGCTCGTCAATTTTAACTAGACAGACATAGTACCTATCTGCAACAAAGCCAAGCCAACAACAGTTCAGAACGCAAATAGTCGCGCAGAATGAATTCAAACAGCCATCCACGCAGCAATACATATAAACATGAGTGGGTATTTGAAATGCATACCCGCAGCAGCAGCAGCGAAAGCACATATTGCCGCATTCCCAACGACCGAATCACCGCCAACGTCGAGTCGAGTTGCCGCATGTCTGGCGAATTACGCGTTGAACCAACGCTTCTTCAACGCATCGCAATGCACCGCGATTCGCATATCGAGACGCAGTATTCGAGCGTATTTACACGACGCTGAGTATATGTAACATGCATGTATCTTGCATTGATGCACCATTGCGCTTCTATTTTATAGTTTTGAATGAATTTTATGTGCGCGACGAGCTGCACATACACACCCCATCGCTCGGCACAGCTCCTGATAGAATGCGCGCCAGGATGATGCTCGCCCGGCATTTCGAACAACGCGCGCACATTCAAGGTTTACCCTGCGAAGGATACGCAAACCGTGAACGCTCCTTACTGCCGCTGCTGCTGCATTGAGCCCACATTCAAGTGGAAGACGTTGTCGACGCAACCAGCCGAGGAGATCGCTGGGCAAATACATTCCGAGCACCACCGCTTCCGCGCAAAACGGTAATGCCATTCACCATGGATGGAAATATCCATTTATGCACTTCAACTTCACCATTGTTGCGATGCTCTCGTAGATGCCATCGCAACCCAACCCATTCCAGCAGCGAGCGCGCACGCTTACCGCTCTTCGTGGCGGCGGGTGCTCAGATTCTCTCCTGTGCGAGCGCGGAATGTTTATTGTCTACAATATTTACGAATGTTTATTACGTTTCGCTCGTTGCAGCCATCTACAAACGACGGGAGCAGCGGTAAGCGCACTGCACCGATTCAACATTTACATTATGAGGGACTCGAACGTTGCGCGCTGCATTCGTTCTTTGCACAAATGAAGATTAACGACTTCCAACGACTAGCGCTGCATGCGACTTACGTTCGCGATTTACCTGCGCACCGCTTTGTATTGTCGTACGTAAATTATTTCGCGCGGAATGCGCGCAGTTTTTACTCAATTGCAAGTTGATTTCGTTTTCATTCCACCGCTTGCGCACAATTTATAATATATGTCGTCTCAACATTGCGATTTCGTGCAGATTCAATTTGATATGGATTTTTCATAATGGAAAAGCACGGCAGCTGTAATTACGTGAAGATGTACGAACGTTAAAAGCGATTCGTGTAAGAACGTGGACGCGCGCGCGATTGGAGAATAAAAGCGCTTCGCTTCGATTCGATTCGATTCCGGCGCTCGCACACAAGGATGTAGGAGAATGCAGGCACGTGGAAAGAAGAAGGTGAGGTGTGATAAAGAGCATTGCATTGCCTGTTCGACATTATATCTATGTATATAGCCGCTGATGGGGGGAGAGTCAAGTTTGTGCCGTCGCGGGAGCCGTGATCTGCGCGCCGTTGTGCGAAGAATAAAATAACCGAGAATTGATATTCTAATTTGCGTAAAGTCCTCGCAGCGCGCCCTGGTAGTCATTCCGCTTCGGCGGAGGCGCGTGTAAAAAGGAAAGAAGCTTCGCGCGGCGCAAGATTATAGCCTGCGTCGAACACGGCGCGAAATGAAAGCGCCGGAACGTCGCGGCGCGGAAGCGTAAAGACAATCCCGGAATGGAATTTCTCATTTTCGCCCAAGTGAAAGTAAACTGGTTTCGAATGGGTACGTACATCGCACGCGCATAAAAGTGCTACAATGCCACTCGCCGTCGCCGCCGCCACGGAGCGACGAGTGAATGGGAAAAAAATTGAACGTAAATTAGTTTTTCCGTTTATGTCAGCGCTATCTATGCGCGTCTTGGCAG
>JARJDV010001507.1:0-21939 GCA_030264675.1 Anaulacaspis nigra | reverse complement strand
ATGGCCGGACACGAACCTCCTATGTGATGTTCATGTCATCATAAATTGAATATATATAATAACACAAAATACGTGGTGGTACGTTTCGGGTATTCCCCACAGAGAGACGCACACAGAAAACCGGGGACTCCCTGAAGAGGTTATTGTACCCGCCAGCAGACAAACTCCTTTGTCACGCATTCACTTATTGAATTTTCGAGAAGTGTCGTAAGGGTTGTTTCGGCACTCGGCAAATATTACCTCCCATCAGCACGTCTTCTCTTGAACTTTGCGCGGCACACGACAATGGCACTCACCAACTTCAACATTCCCATTTCCTTTATGTTGTTTTGTTATGCGTTTTTTGTTCATATTTTGGCTACCTAATAAAATCAACCCCTACACAACACCAAATTACGTGGTTTATCCACATGGATTTGTATTAATTTGTCGATTTATCCAACAAAACGAAACAATTATTGAACATTTTAAACAAACCGGAAAAGTCTGACATTTTGAATGCATTGTAAACTTTGCGGAATGCTTTGACATTTGCAAAATGTTTAGGACTTGAGTTACGGTGGCTTTCCGCCCGGAAAAGTTTTAAGTAAATTTCTCCACGCGATTTCATTCAATTCCTTTGTTTTCCGGCTAAAAATCAGCTTGCGCCGCAACAAAAGACGACCGAATAAAAGTTGATTAACTTTTTGCTCGTGCGATTGTTTAACAAAAACACCGGTTTTGATCAATACGGGATTAATTGTATGTAAACTTTTCGCTCTATTATTGAATAGATTTATTTCGTGGTGCGTTAAAAATTTAATTAAATTTTTAATTGGAAAAGGAATGAAAATAACATAGTGGAAAAAGATATTCAACAGTGCGCGCAATAATGTGGGCGACATGACACTCTGTGCCGTTTTTTTCTTGTGAGTTTGTGTTATATTTGCGCGTCGCTTTTTATTCATCTTAGTTATGAGCAGTTTCTTATTCAGACGCAGTCTCCGCAGGACAAACATGGAACGCATTAATATGTTGCGCTCTCCTTGCAGCATGCGGGCGCGTGTAATATTAAAGTACATAAATATATTCCCGTCGTGCCTCCTCGCGTTTCGTCACCCTTGTCACGAATTTTACGCCGAGGCAAAGCATTGTCTAGCTTTCAAAAGAAACTCATTTTTTGCGCAAGCACGAAAGACGAAAACTGTTAAGCTTTAACCACGTTGTCAGCAAAATACACCACACACTCGCACTTTCTTTTTGCGCTTGCGAGTACGAGCAAATCGTGCTGAATATGAAGATGGAATAAATTTCGTACATTAGTACACTCGTGTTTAATAAACGCCCAATTTGCGTCGGGCGTAATTTCCTATCTTGCAATTCATGGCAAACCGCATGCGATGCACAAACGTATTAAAAGCACCATTTTCCAGCTCGCTTCCGATTAAGTTGCCCAAATTGTGCAACTTTCTCTCGCTTTCGCACAATATTCGCCAACATTTACTCAACGACTCAACAGCGTTTTAATTAAATCATGTTATATGATAGCGCTCCATTTAATTAATCTTAGTATAATTTGTTTATTTTTAAAAACTACATCAAATTTTACCCATTTAAAAAGCACTCCCTTCAATATAATCTCAGTTTCGTTTCATTGGATCAGAATAATCTAGAAACATCTAGATTTTTCTGGAACGTTCTAGAACATTCTAGAATAAAAATGTTCTAGAACATTCTAGAATAACACTCCTTTAAAAATAATTCTAGATTATTCTCGAACGTTCTAGAACTTTTTAAAACGAAATTATTCAATAGACATTTGATGAAAATGGTTTAAATAATTGAATTTTAATAATAATTTGTACTTACCATTGAATTTGTTTACTGTACTTGAGCTAGAGTGAATAAAGACGAAAACCTGGATATTTTATAAATAATGTTTTATTATATTCATTTTAACAATGTTAAACAAAGAAAATATTTATTTACGAACAGAGTGAACGGAAAAGATTGGCTAAAAGTAGTATATACAATCGCTCAAGAAAATGAATTCAATTCAATTCAGCTTGAAACAGTTCCAGAATTTCCGGCATATTTAATTCGAGTTCATTCAATTCGGTTGATTGCAAGCGAGACGAGACAATTTCGATTTTCAACGCGCTATCGCGGTGTTTACTACGCGCGAATGCACTCATCACCACTGACACTTTATCTGCAAATACATTTATTCGTTTATTGTTCCACAGTCTTAACATAGAACTCATTGACATTATAGTCGTAGAAAACGTGGGGCGCGCGTGCGCACACTCGCTTTATGGGACATTAAGTTGCACTCTTTCTCGCCGTCAGCGAACGAACAAAGTGCGCTCATTTATTTCTTCCTCTCCTCGATTGCATTATGTATTCTACGAAGCTGTCACTAAGCGTTGACGGCTTCCGAAGAGTCTTTCTGATTAAGTTGCACGTTCTTCTCTTCTCTCCCCTGCTTAATAAATTTACGATTCGTCATCCTTACGTATAGAAAGTACAGTGATCATGTTTTTTTGGTTCATTAAAAGTACACCTGTAAAATTGATACAAAATGCAAGTTTATGCGATGGGTTTGAAGGAAAATATTACCTTTGATTATGTAGCATTGATTATTTGAGTGATGCTGATGCGAATTGTTGTTTTAGGATTTAACATTGATGACATGAATAAGTCTAGAGTTGAATACGTTTTTAGAGGTTATGATGAAACAAAGAAAGAGAGAGAGAGGAGGAAATACTCACCTAAAATATGAAGCCGGATATAAAAGACACCACAATCATTAAAAGTGTAACCAAACTCCACATGGAATTCTGAGATGCTTGCGAGCTTCCTGAAAGAATATAAAAAGCGCGTTTTATATTTGATATAAACTGCGACGCATTCAATAGACGACTTAGTGCGGAATCAATTTCATCACATATTTTATATTCCGCATCAAGTCCAATAATCATTCTTTGGCGATGAAATGAAACGAAATGAAATATGCATACCTTATGATGGAGGCAGAGAAAATCTTGTCTCTAATTAAAATTACATATTTGCTGAAGCAGGGCTTTCGCGATGAATGAATGTTATGAGCAGTAAAAAGATACTGCTTCATTAAATTTTTTACGCCCTGCTTTTCACAACATTAATTATGCAAATGATCATTAAAGGTTCCTCTTTGCACATAAGAGAAAATGTAATCTCGTATAATAGCCTATTTCTCTTTGCTGTGTATCCTTTAACAGCGACCAATTTTAATTATCACATTTTATATAATTATTTTATATTTATTTGACTCTTATTCATGGTTCAAATATCTTAAGATGAAAAGTTTTATAGTTCTTCAACTGATTTTCGTATACAGAGTCCTCAAATTCTGGAAAATTCTAGAAACATCTGGAATATTTTGGTTCCCGAACTGATTTAACCCCCTTTCCTATGAAAAACATATTTCAGTGGCTCTCAAAGTTTACGGTCCCCCCGGATTCTGATATAAGTATTTTAAAATCTGGTTTTAATTCTAGAAAACTTTAAAAAACTCCAGAAAAATCGGGAATTTTTGGTTCCCGTATTGATTTTACCCCCTCTCTAGAAATATATATTTCAGTGGCCCTCAAAATTTACGGTCCCCCCAGATTGTCATATTTAGTATAAGTACTTTAAATTCAGCTTTTAATTCTAGAAAATTCTCGAATGCTCCAGAAACATCTGGAATTTTTCGTTCCCGAACTCATTTAACCTCGTTTCTCTGGAAAAATGTTTTTCGATAACTCTAAAAGTTTATGTTCCCCCCGGATTGTGATATTCAGTGTAAGTACTTTAAATTCTAGTTTTAATTCAAGAAAACTCTAGAAAGCTCTAGAAACATCTGGAATTTTTAGTTTTCGAACAGATTTGACCCCTTCTCACTAAAAAAATATTTTTTAGGGGTCCCCAAAATTTACGATCTCCCCGGATTGTGATATTCAGTATACGTTAAATTCTGCTCTTAATTCTAGAAAACTCTAGAAAGCTCCAGAAATATCGGGTTAATGAGTGATATTCTAGAAGTTAATTTTTATTAAGCGTATTTTACAATTATTTATAGGCTCCAAATGCACCTCAGTTCATCACTGCCCCCCTAGATTCGGTAGTAGCCCCCCTTCGGAATTACTGATCTAGAGAATTTAGAAAAATCTAGAGTTTTAAAAATTTGTAGCACAAATTCAGTAATTTTCTAGACAAATCTAGCAAATAAGAGAAGTTTTTGTGATTTTAATGTGCTTATACAAAGTTGATTTAATATTTAAAAATCTTACTACACAAATTGCATTTGAATATTATTCTCTTAGAAATCATGGCCGGCGGAAATTCTCTCAGCTGGTGTGTGAATTTGTAAATAAAAATTGCTGACGTTTGAATAAGAAATAGAAAGATGTGAATATTTCATCGAGCAGCTGCAGATGTTGCCGATGATTGTGTAGCAAATACGACGACCAGCTGCTGCGTTTCTTCAGCGATACGAGCGCGCATAAGAAAAAATCAAACTGTCAGAGAAAACAAGAAAGAAAACAGCAACATCCTGCAAACTTGGCAAGCAGAAAGTGAATAATGAAATGTAATGTTAAGAAAGATATGAAAGAACAATATACAAATGCTTGCCAGCTCGAGGCAATCTTATTATTCTTATAAAAATATCAGTTACGAACATTGTCAAGTAGAATAAACACGGAGAAAAATGCAAATACCTGGAAAGAGGACGGTTTCCTGTATTCGCGTGTAATTCGCCTCGGCGATGTGCAGTTCGCAGATAATGTTGGTCGGTTTCAGCGGGCTTGGAAGAATTGCGGTTACAACAATGGTGTACAGTAACCCTTCCTGCTTGACATCGATTTGTGTGTCACTAATTTCACTGCAACAAAAATTATTCTGTGAGAATAAAGGATAATACCAAGAAAAGTATTCTCATTAATAGAAGAATACTTTTACTTTTTATCTTTATACCACTCGGATCACAGAAGTGGTTTCATATTAATTTGAGGTTAAACTTGAATAATTTGCTAATGTTTTTCCATTTTCATTTGTGGTGTTAGAATAATGGATAATACAAAGAAAAGTAGCCTTATTTTCTGACTTAAAAGTAATACTCAGGTCGAATGTGAGGTTTAATGTTAATTTGAGGTTAAAGCAGAATTAATAAAGTAATTTGTGGGATCAGGATAAAGGATAATACAAGGAAAAGTATCCTAATCAGTAGCAGAAATTTCGCAAGAGTAGTTTGATATTAATTTGACATTAAAGCTGCATTAATTATCGATGTTTATCAAATTTTAAAAATTCATTTCTGGCCTCAGGATAAAGGATAATTAAAAGTCAAGTATCAATATTCCTAGCAGAATAACTACTCTTATTTACATAAAAATGTTATTCGGATCACACATGTAGTATAATATTAATTTGAAGTTAAAGTTGAATAATTTGTTAATGTTTTTCTATTTTCATCTGTGGTGTTAGAATATGGATAATGAATAATACAAAGAAAAGTATCTCCATTTTCTGACTTAAAAGTATTAGGTGAAATGTGACGTTAATATTAATTTGAGGTTAAAGCTGAATTAATTACCAATGTTGATCTACTTTTCAAAATGTATTTGTGGTATCAGGATAAAGGATAATACAAAGAGAAGTATCCTAATCACTAGCAGAATTTTCGCAAAAATTGATATCAAACCAATTTGACATTAAAGCTGCATTAACTATCGATGTTTATCAAATTTTAAAAATTCATTTAAAGCTGAATTAATTACCAATGTTGATCTACTTTTCAAAATGTATTTGCGGTATCAGGATAAAGGATAATACAAAGAAAAGTATTCTAATCACAAGCACAATTTTCGCAAGAATTAATATCAAACCAATTTGACAATAAAGCTGCATTAACAATCGATGTTTATCTAATGTTAAAGATTTATTTTTGGTGTCAGGATAAAGGATAATTTAAAGTAAAGTATTTGTATCACTAGAAGAAAAACTACTCTTATTAACTTGAAAACATTACTCGGATCAGTGGTAGTGGTATAATATTAATTTGAGGTTAAAACTGAATTAATTTTGTATGTATATCCACTATTCCAAATTTATTTGTTGCTTTACGATAAAGGATAATACAAAGAAAAGCATATGTGTCAATAGAGGAATAGCTGAACTTAATTACTTGGCTCGCAATAATTTTAACCTCAAATTAATAACAAAACACTTTCAAAATTCATTTGTGGTACGAAGATGAAGGATATTACAAAGGATAATACAATAGTGCGAATGTAGCATTCTCATTATTATCCTGCCTAGTATTTTAACCTCTAAACGAACACCTATAATTATTAAATCAGTCGAGTAGTGAAAAATAAATTGAGGTTACAGCTGAATTAATTTCCAATATTTTCCCATTTTTCAAAACTCTGATGAATAAAAAATACTTTTCCACATTTAAAATATACAACTAACAAAGAACTGAAAAATATGAAAATGAACATATTTTCATTTAAAAATGATTTTTTTTTCAAAATACTACGATTTAAATAGCACGTCAGTTTTATTTAGTGATTTTGAATATTAAAAAGTAAAATGAATATGTTATAAAGCTTCACCTGAAAACCCATCTCCATTGTGCATTCAAACATTTATATTAAAACAAAGATGTAAATAGTGGAAATGTGGCATGCTGATAGCGGCGCGTAGAGTTGAACTAGCTATATATAGAATTTGAAAAACACCTGAACACGTGCAAAGCTCAAATGTCCTGGAAGGGCTATTGTCCTACGAGGATTCTATGCGGCGAGTGAATGCTATTATCTTTACACGCACCATTGACCGCAGGAGGCTGCACCAGAAGGATAAAACTAACCCCTGTCCGGCAGCGCCCGCGCTACAATGAAATTCGACCAAACGAAATTTCAACGAAAAAAGCTCATAATATAAAATAATATTGTGCTTTGCTGCAAAACCCACATCACTTCCATCCAAAAAACCCCGGATTTTTTCACTTTTTTGCGCTTCACTGCAATGGATATTCTTTCGTATTTGCCATGCCTGGATACTTGCCAGATAACTTATAATGACCAAACAATTATCAACCGAAAAACCCTCCGCAAAAAATTTAATTATCATCATCGCTACGAATTATTTGATACTCACCCGAATTCAGGAAAACGTAAACTTATTTCCGGTTTAGGAAACGCTCTCTCGGCCGTGCAGACAACTTTGGTGTATTCGATACTCGAATGCACAACTTTCAGCGCCAAATTCTTCTCGGGCACTGCAAAAATTACAAATGAGAAACGAATTAAGAGTCAGCGTAAATATTTGGTTACATTTTGAAGAAATAATCATTAAGCGAACGTGCTTTTCCCATCAAGTCGCGCCGTGTTTATCTCGAGCGCGTAAAGAAAATGAAGCGTAAATGAAGCGCGAAAATAATGAGATGATGAAATTTAACGATCCGCAAGAGATACGCATTGAATTCACTAAACGCTTCGTGCCGCGCTTTGTTTGAACATCTTCCAACATCTTTTGTATTAGGACCTCATCATAAATCAATTTTTCACGTTTTCTCCTCGCTTAAATAAATATTCGATTCTATCTGCGCACATCTGGGTTGCCTAGTTCTAGCGTTAGTTTTCTCAATCCAAGGCAAAACAAGGCGTTATTTACGCGCTTCTTAGTGTAATTAAGACATTTTGGCAACGTGAGCCAAATATCCAAGGAGGCGAGCGCGGGTTGTGGAATGTGAGGAGCCAAAATTGCTTGTGCACTTTGCTTTAGATTAGAAGACGTGGAGCGCACACGCAGTGAAAGCATATCACGTTTCCTGGGTATCTTAAAACATGACATCGTTAGCAGACGCTAAAAGGCGGCGTTGCTGACTCATTTAACAGTTCGCGAGCTGCGCCACTAAAAGATAATTGAAAGATTAAAATTCTCGCGCCAGCCAGATTAACATGTTAATTATAATGCGCGTTCACTTGCTGCGAGCGAAAATTTTGTTAATTTGTGAAACTGGCACCATTGCACCAAAAACTACAACACGTCATCATCATCATCATTGTCGTCATCCTGCGCGAATAGTGTAAATAAAAAGTTGAAAGCATAAAGTTTTACGATGAAAACGCTGAATTACTTCCGAAAACTCGAGTTGTGCATCTTACCATACACGAGCATGCTTTTCGTCTGGTAATCCTCACTCTGGAGCGTCGACACGGAGCATGTGTAGTCGCCGGAAAGTTCCGGACCCGGTTTGATGATGTAGAGTGCACGATGCACGCTGTTTGCATCGACGCTCGCCGTGTATTCCAAATTGAGTCGGTTTTTCAAAATGCCCGACTCCTGCGGCCGTTTGCTGGAACCTAAACGCATCAATTATTCATCAACACGAATCGCATATTTATGCTGTGTGGCTGATGCTGATGCTGATTAATTACCGGGTATCCATTGATAAACCAGAGTGCGATTCTTATTCTGAAAGAACCACTTGACAACGAGATCGTCATCGTCCACTTCGAGCGTGTAGTCGCAGTCGAGGATCACCGACGTTCCATGTTTGATGACTTCGGGTACTTTGAGTTTGTTGATTTTCACCCCCACGCCAACTTGCGCCACGCACCCTGCGAATCAATTTCAAACAATCCAATCGTATAAATTAATAACAATGAAACTCAATTCACGCCGCAGATGAATGTGTGCCTTCGGGGGTGATATGTATACTCGTGGTCAAACAAAAGATTTAAGGGTTGAATTGAGTTTCATACGTGCATGTAGACATTGTGAATTTACATAATTTTAATTTGTTTGCGCGCAGGGTATTATTATATTACAAATTGGTAATTTATTGTATATTTAATAAAGTAATAAGTATTCGATATTATGGGATTGTAAATATAAATTTTCAGTAAATTTTCTTCAATCAAATTTAGCTTAAAATATCATCAAGAAATTTTAATAAGAAGAAACAAATTTCATGTTACTTAATTTGTTATTACTCAAAAACTATCCATCTGATCATTACCAAATTTTCACCTAGTGTTGATAATGAGACAATGTAATAGATAAAAAATTGACTTTGAATTTGCTTGAAAAATTTGTATAAAAAAAATAAAATCTAAGAAAGTGGGTGTTAATATTTAAATTTTGTGTTGATACCTTCATAATTGTGTTTTTAAATGTAACTTCTCAGAAGTTCTTTAGTAATCAATGAAATAAACTAATATACTAGGAAATCCTTTTTGAAATTTTGAAATATGATAAACCGTTTTTGAATTATCGTTATTTTTGTAAAACGCGTTTCCAAATAAATGGGCGATTTTGAACAATTTTTAGATAATTTATAAAACAACGCAAAAAATGAGGAAATTTGATCATTTTTCACTAATGCAAATTGACATAATTAATTTGATACTTAAAATTTTATATCTTAATCCTCAAATTAAAAATTGAGGAAAAGTACGGAATTAATTTTTTATGAGACACTTCATCTAAGAAAATGCATGTAAAAATTGAAATTTTGTGTTCAAACCTTCATAATTGTGTTTTTAAATGTGACTTTTAAGAATTTCTTTAGTAATCAATGAAATAAACTAATATACTAGCAAATACTCTTTGAAATTTTGAAATACGATAAACCGTTTTCGAATTATCGTCATATTTGTAAAACGCGTTTTAAAATAAATCGGCGATTTTAAACAATTTTTAGATATCTAACTAATGCAAATTGACATAATCAATTTGACACTTAAAATTTTATATCATAATCGGCAAATTAAAAATTGAGGAAAAGTAGGAAATTAATTTTTTATGAGACACTTCATAAAAATGAAATTTATACGAATGGCTAGTCAAATTTAGTTCAAAATAACATCAAGAATTTTCAATAGAAAGAAACAAATTTGATATAACTTAAAAACTATCCATCTGATCATTACAAAATTGCATGCTACATATCACCAATTATTTATAATGTGGCAATCTAGTCATTGAATAAAGGATTTTGAATTTCCTTGGAAAAAATTTGTTTAAAATAATAAAATTTAAAAATCCACCAGAAAATTGAAATTTTGTGTTTACACCGTCATAGTTTTGTTTCTGAATGTAATTTTTGATAATTTCTTTATTGAACAATGAAATAAACTAATATAGTAGCAAATACTTTTTGAAATTTGGAAATACGATCAACCGTTTTGGAACTATCGTCGTTTTTGTAAAAATCGGCCATTTTGAATAATTTTTAGACGAAAAAGATTTTCAACAATATATTCATGTAGCAGTTTGGAAAAAATAATAAACACCGACCATTTTTTACTAACTCAAAGTGGCATAATTTGGTACTTATGTAAAATTAAAATTTTATATCATAATCCGTAAATTAAAATTTGAGGAAAAGTAGGAAATTAATTTTTTACGAGACACTTCATAAAATGGAATTTATCCGAATGGCTAAATCAATAACGGCACCAGCTGGCATATCAATTTAATAGATTATTAATTGACTACCCTTTTTTTTTTCATTTATCATTACACTATCATGTAATAATGATAAATGAAATCGGTAATCCGTTAAGCTGCGCCGATAAAAAAGGCGTTTTAATCGAACACAATCACTCGCAGTGGTTTCGGCAGAAAGGCGCACGCCATTAATATTAGAAAAAGTCGGCGGTGTCATTTTATGCGTTATCATTGAATGCGTTCCAAGACAATGTAGGTCACATCCATTACTTTATTCTGATTCATAGTCCGATTCTGATTGACACTGATAGTGAAACTATTATGCGGTAATGCAATTGGATTTGTATTATCCCATTCGACGCTTGATATCAAATGATTGTGGTAATGCCTAGTTAAATATTAATGCCTGATTCGCCGCCGTCGTGTTTCGGGGGTGAATTTTATAGCATCCCTTCACAATGTAGGGAAATCAAAATTTCCTCCCCCCAAAAAAATACTTTGGTAATAACTCAGAATTTTGTAAAATATTAGACTTATTTTAAACTCACCGATAAGAAATGCAATGATTAATGTAATCCCAAGCATGATCCAAAGGCCAAAACTCAAGAGTCACAATCGGAGGAATCTCTTTCATGACTTTGCACCGAGATATAAAGTTTGCTCTTTTTCTAAACACGCCACTGCCCACAGCATTAAACTTATTCCAACTTTTTCAAACCGTGCACGCAAACTTTAAAGAAATCTGACTCGTATAAATCGCTATTATGAGCTATTCTTCCTAATGTCTTTACGCATTAAAAGATTACATTTTACCACAACAGAAATATTTCACTCAAGTGAACTTTCTCACTTGTTAACTAAAACAGCCACATGAAACGCACGTCAATGGAGATTGGGAGAGCAGAGACAGCAACCGCCCTTCAACGCGTTTTGCCTCCGACTGAGGGTGGCGGCAGTGGCGGCGGCGCTTGGCGGTGCGCCAACCACCACCGGCGGCATGCGCAATTAATGTCTATACGTGAAGGAAGAACGTCGGCTTGCAAATACCACGCATAACACTCGCACATTCTTTTCATTATGTCCGCGTTCATTATCGCCATCGAAAAATTCAACTTGTTATAAACAAAGTGGTCACTCAAGTGTGGTGTTCGAGGCGGTGTATGCCGTACTTGTTGCAAAAAGACGGAAATGATTGATTACGCTCGCGAACAGATTTCGTGATTAGTGGTGATTAATCGTTATTTAAAGAGTTTTGAGTGCGTCGTCTTATCTGCAAATCCGCAAGTGTTCGTCGACAGGAGGCGGAGTTGAAGAGTTTGTCTAAATATTTCCGAGCATTGTATCAGCTAAGCCAGCATGCGCTCGCGCTGAAGACACGCATCCATTATGTCGTCAACTGTTTTCAGCTCCTTATCCAGTTCATCCACCATTTGCTTAATCCGCCGCAAGCCGCAAGTATAATGGTTACCATTATTTTCATCGTTTAATTTTTCCTCATAAAACTTAATCCCACACTTTCACTAAACTTTGCCCCATGGCTAAAAATATCAGATCAAAGCCCACTTGATTTCTGCCGAAATTCCCTCCCGACGTGACACACAAGTTGCCTAAATTTGTTTCTACGTGTGTTTACCTCTTACTAGTTTTTTGGATTTTGATGTTTTATGATAAAATTGTTAATTATACATAAAAACGGGTGATTATGCATAATTATCAATACGGTTGATAAATAAAATAAATTTTATTTGCTTATGTCAATAAAAATTTATCATAGTTACCTTATTCATGGGCGATTATGCATAATTACCGGTTATTATGTAGAATTTATGGATTTATAATATTGACGACCTCCCATTATTTCATTGTTACTTGGTTGAATATTTATGTCTTATGCTTCAAATGCTAAACTGTCGATTATACATAATATCCAGTAATTGTGCATAATCATCAATACGCTTGGTAAATATGATAAATATCTGGAAATTTATTAATTTTAGGAAATCTTATGTTCATTTTCTTATTTTATTCAAAAATTACCATATTATCAAATTCTCACGTGATTATGCATAATTACCGGTTATTATATAATATTTATGGATTTATAACATGTACTACGGTTTAATTCCCATTATTTCATTGTTAGTTCTTTGAATTTTTATGTCTTACGCTTCAAATAATAAATTGTCTATTATACATAATATCCAGTAATTATGCATAATCATCAATACTCTTGGTAAATATGAGAAATGTCTGGAAATTTATTAATTTTAGGAAATCTTCATGTTCATTTTCTTATTTTATTAAAAAATTACCATATTATCAGATTCTCACGCGATTATCCATAATTACCGGTTATTATATAATATCTATGGATTTATAACATGTACTACGGTTTAGTTGCTATTATTTCATTGTTACTTGGTTGAATTTTTATGTCTTATGCTTCAAATGCTGAACTGTCGATTATACATAATATCCAGTAATTGTGCATAATCATCAATACTCTTGGTAAATATGATAAATATCTGGAAATTTAATAATTTCAGAAAATCTTATGTTCATTTTCTTATTTCATTAAAAAATTACCATATTATCAGATTCTCACGTGATTATGCATAATTGCCGGTTATTATATAACATTTTTGTGTTTATAACATGTACTACGGTTTACTTCCCATTATTTCTTTGTTCGTTCTTTGAATTTTTATGCCTTGTGGTTCAAATTATTAACTGTTCATTATACATAATAACCAGTAAGTATGCATAATCAACAATAGACTTGGTAAATATGATAAATTTTAATAAATTTATTGATTTCACGAAATTGTATGTTCATTTCCTTATTTTATTAAAAATGTATCATATTACCAGATTCTCTAGTGATTATAGATAATTGCCAGTTATTATACATAATTTACGGATTTATAACATTTAACGTATGTTATATAACACTTTTTTGTATTAAAATAATCCTTAAAATAGAAATTGGCGTTAATAAAAAATGATTTATTATTAAAATTATGAATATTTATATGAAATTCCAAATAATCTGTAAATTATTCAAACAATTTTGATTACAACATGAGGCACGTTGCAAAAAGCTTTAGGCAAATGAAAAACGAAAAAGCCTAAGTGCAAATACGCGTATTGTCAATCAAACACCGCTTGTCATTCCATTCCGGGTCCCCCATCGTATAATTGGTAATTAAAAATTCCTCGAGTGAATGAGTTTCACATACAACCCAAAAACAATTGCAATCCCTCTCTATTTGCTAACAATTCCAAATGTTTTAATTGATCTTCTAATTCTTTTCCGCCATGTCAACAATCGTAAATTTCCGCCTTCACAAACCACAAAGGAAAAGTTGGAAAATTGAAAATGCAGTACTTAACCCGCTGATTAAGCTTCTTCTCTCTAATCTAAAGATGACAAATTTTGAAATGAAGAAAAGAGAATATTAAATGTTTGCATTTCGTCGCACCTGGCCGAGAACGACTTTGACTAATTTAGAGTCGAGTTTGCATGTTAATAATACGAGTGCTTATAGATTTCTTTGCATAAGCGTATAGATCATTTCCTTGGCGGAAAGCGAGTGAAGAAATGTAAGGCATCATCAGATTGCCTTGGAATTTCATAAAGTAAGAAAATTAGATTTCAGCTGGCGCCTTGTTTCATAGCACGAATGAATAATTGCTTTCTTCAACTTTAATTGAAATCATTTCGTTTTATGCGCGTGCACGTTTTTGCAATTACCAGTTTCTCTCTCTCCATTGATTTCAACTTTTCGTCTTCCTTTGTTGCCATTGTTTTTGTCCTCTGCGAGTCGATGTTGGCTAAATAATTATAAAAGTTTCGCGAATGTCTTTATTAAATTTCAAGATGGCTGTCGAAATAATAATGAAAGTTTTAGCTGGCAATAAAAAGAAGAAAGAAGTGCAGCGAATAAACATTGAATCTGTGTGGTTTTCGCATGCGGAAAACCACCTTCTTGGAAGGTTGAGATTCGAAACCGGAAATATCAACCGGACGCCTTAGAAATTATTGAGTAGTGTTAGTGACATTTCCGTTGGGAAAGGATAGTAATTTCTTTGCCTTTTTCTCCTCTGACCACAAAATCAATACGGCCGACTTGGCAATAGCATTCGACGTTTTATACGCGACTATTAAGTATTCAGTGTGTACATTCAGTGTATTTATATTCCAGCATTGGCATTGAAAATTTATTATTTACTTCAACCCAGCCCTGAAGGTTGAGGGCATTTCCAACACTTAATTATTCACTCGATTGCCTTGTTTAATATTAAAATGTGTGTCTTTCAATTACTAATCTCCTCGTCCCCTGTAATAATAATAAAGCACATTTATTAATAATAATCCAGAAAATTTAATAATCAATCAAATGAATCGATACACATTTAATGTCAATCATAAAACATTTTAAACCTGAGAGAAATTCTTAACCTCACTTTAATTGCGTGCTCGAACAAAAATAGCCTTCGTGCAGAAATATTTTGCTCTCCATGTCATGCAATGTTTAATTCATGGGGGATATCGGCAGCCGTGATTCGTTAACAAATTATGGCGTGGTTGAACCGAACCACGAGCACATTGTAAGTACGTCGGACTGCATTTATAATTTCGTACCTATTGTGTACAATTGGCTTTCGCGTTTGCGTTCGCGTTCGCGTTCGCGTTCGCATTTTGCTGCTCTGACATTCTGTCACAAACAAACTATATTTACTAATACGTTGAAGATGCAGGATAAGCAACATGCAATAATTATATGTGATCCTTTTTTGCACGTTGCCTGCTAGAATAATTATCGAGTCGCCTTGTTTATACACTCGTTTGACATTGTAATGACTCTATTTAAATTCGTCTTGCATGCGATTTATTAATACATATTCGTTAAACGTATAATAATGCAGAGTATAATAATTTTTTTGCTAATCTTTTATTAATTAGTTTATGATTTATAAAGAATTAAAAGAAGCTTAATTATACTCACAAAAGAATTAATTGTAAATAATATGAATTTAAGTAACATTACTTAAAGAGTAGATAATGCATACTACAGTGTTGGTTAATCTTTTATTAATTAGTTGAGGTTAAGATTTGAAAAAATAAAAGTTCCTAAATTTTATTGACAAAATAAGCATTTAAGTAACATTACTTAAAGAATAGATAATGCAAACTATAATAATTTTTTGTTAATCTTTTATTAATTAGTTTAGGTTATGATTTATAAAGAATTAAAATATCCTTAATTAAATTCATAAAAGAATTAATTGTGCAAAATAAGCATTTAAGTAATATTACTTAAAGAATAGATAATGCATACCATAATAATTTTTTGCTGATCTTTTATTAAATTGTTTAGGTTATGATTTATAAAGAATTAAAAAGTCCTTAATTATATTCATAAGAGAATTAATTGTACACAATAAGCATTTAAGTAATATTACTTAATGAATAGATAATGCATACCATAATAATTTTTTGCTAATCTTTTATTAATTATTCATAATAAATTAAATGTTTCTTAATTTTATTCACCAAATAAGCATTTAAGTCACTACACTTAAAGAATAAACTAAATAAGAAATCATCGAAGCAAACGAATGATAGTGTAATTAATTAAATCAAAATAATGATACTCGTTTTGGCATAAAAGTTAATTACGAGATGGAATAAACTTTCAATCGTCCAATATTTTACGATAATGTGAATGCGACATTAATTTCTTTAATTGTTTTCCAGATATTCGTGACTAATAGAACACATTTCGTAAATGGTCATTTTATTAGGCTCTCATTAAGTTTTACGCACTTGTTGGATGCAAATTTATTGAACGAATTAAACGTCCAACTATCAAATTTTAACGTCTGAAGTTTACGCGTTCCATTATTTACTCCAATTTAATTGAAGTAGCATTCAAATAATTTGATAAAACAACGCTCCACCTTTATGATGCTAATTTATGGCCATTTGGCTATCATAAATTTTATTTGAACACGGCGTAGTTTTTAATACTTGATATTATTGCTAATTTTATTCTTTTAACATTATTAAAATATCAATTTAAAACAAATACAATATTAATGAGTTCATTTCATTCCTTTTTATCACGTGACTTGTTTTAACCAATCAGCAAACTGTAAGAATGAAATAGTGAATAGTAAAAAGAGATGAGAACTAATGCTGAATCATGCTGAATAACTAAAATCAAAAGAACTTGTCAGTCACGTCTAGAGTAAATTCAGGACACAAATCGTGTGTGGCGCTGATATCACGTTTTTGGCTGGTGATATTTTTATACTTTTTGGGGGTTTGCGTAGTATTTTACACTTGTAAAACATGCGGTAACAACGAACAAATGTATTTAAAGCCGTTTATGAATCTCGATCATAAATCTTAATAAGTTAATCCAAGCCGCCTCGTTTTTGCACCTTATTCAAAGCGCGAAACACTCGCAAACGCGGTTTATAGTTGTAGTTCTTCGCATACTAACGAGCAGATTTTATCGTGCGGTCTTGCCGCATAATCAAGTCATGTCTGTGAGCTGCCCGGAAGCAGTTCGAACGGACGTGGAAGTTGTAAATATTCCAATGTATGAATCAGTGCGCCCTCTCGCTCTATGCGCAACGATTTCACCGCATTCGTTCTTCGCCGGCCGCTATCAACAAAGTATCAACAACAACAGCAACAACTATTTTGTAATGCTTGTTGTTTTCTAATCCTCAAAGTGTGCATGTTAGTCGCCCATTGTTCATTTGACCGACTGTTCCGACCACTATAATTCTACTTCAATATTAATGTTTCATCCCTTCACACGTTTTTGGACAAATGTGGTGTTATTAATTCAATTTCTAACAACATTATTACGTATATTTCGCTATTTTAGTAGGAAATGAATAATTTAATAATTATTTATCGAATAAATTCCGATTTCAATTATTATTAGCATTTCTTAAAGTGACTTAAGCAATATTACTTAAATTGTATTGTTCTGATATGAAATTATTAATTTACTAATTTTTTATTTAATTACATTAATAATGGTGGAGATTTTTTAAACAGCTTTCCTATTTAAGTCATGTAACCTCATTTTGAATCAGATTATTATTTAAATTATGTTTTTCCGTACTAAAGTACATATTTAATTCTCTTCCTTAAGTCATATAACCTCGTTTTCCAATAAAATGATCACTTAAAATTTCCTATTTTCAGAAGAAATTATTAATTTAGTAATTGTTTATTCAGTAAATCTCTATTTTAAGTATTAATAGCATTTCTTAAAGTGACTTAAGTAATATAACTTCATTATTTAACAATATTATTACTTAAATTGTATGGTTCTTAGATGAAATTAATAATTTACTAATTTTTCATTTAATTACATTAATAATGGAGATTTTTTAAATAGCTTTCCTATTTAAGTCATTATTATTATTTAGATTTTATTTTTTCCGTACTAAAGTACATTTCTGATTATCTTACTTAAGTTATATAACCTCATTTTCTAACAACATTATCAATTAAAATTTCGTATTTTCAACAGAATTTAATAATTTAGTCATTGTTTATTCAATGAATGTCTACTACATATAAAGTAATATAACCTTACTTTAATTATTTCATTACTGAAAAAATCTAGTGAAATGAAGAAATACCGTAAATAATATTTTATGTGACAAGTAAAAATTTCAACACTCTTGGCGGAAATAAATAAATTTCTTACGAACACGTTTTTGCGCAATAAGTTAACAAACCAGAAGCAATTACTTGGACATGAAGTAACCATTCGGAATGCAAAGAACGCTAAAATTGGAATACATTAGCAGACGATGCATTGCACTTGACATTCTTCTTGGTCTCTCAAGTGGCACTTGGTTGTTAAGTTGCGTTCTTGTGCGACTGCTAAGAACCGAAAGGGTGGACGTGCAATATTTTCGCAGGCATAATTAAAGCCCCGATGAGTAAATGCGCAATTGCATGCTGAGCACACTGGCGGCCTCTCTTTCTTTTGCGCTTGTTCGCTCGTTGCGGGAACCGCGCGGCGACAGGCGTGACTGGCAACCATTTCGTTTTCGCCAGCTGAAAAATTCTTTTCAGCTGTATCGTATTTTATAGTTCTACAAGTTGCGTTTGTATTATGGAAACGCTATACAAAGAATATGACGTACTTTATAAGCAATGACCATGGCGCAGAAAAGGAGAAGAAAACGAATTACGACCTGAGCTTTTGCCTCCAAGTCCTGACTGTGCGTCTCTCGTGTTTTTCTGTTTTTACGCTCGCTCACGCTTACGATTCTCTAACTCGGCTCATAATTCTTTCGTAGCGGAAGTTTGAAAAACGGGTTATTTTATTATTTAGATGTTTGGAAATGCTGCACTCAGCTGAAGGAAATTTTATAAGAAATCCTTAAAATCTCATGATGCTTTGTTCTGATATTTAAATCAATACCATGTAAAAACGGATTTTGCACAATTATGTGTAAAATTCAAGTATATTTAACCATTGCTTTATGAGGTTTGGCTAAAAACAGGATTTTGTTCCAGGAATTTAAAAAATTGTACAACCCCAGCACCAGAAGTGTTTAGGGGTGAGTGTGACAGACATTTAATTAGGACTTTTGCTTGTTTTGGACATCAAATTTCAACCCTATTTCGAAAAAATTATTCTAGTAACTTTTAGAATTTTTTATATACTAAATAAGTACCAAAAGGTATGAATAAGATCATTAATCATTTTACAGATTCTATAGGCAATAATTAAGTTTCCTATGGTGCATGATAGTTGGGACACCCTATAGAATATTCTGATTATAGAAATAATATTTCTTAGGTAAAATCATTACCTGACAATAATGAAATATTCACTAATTAAGGAATTTAATTAATTATACCCCAAGTAATGACTTTAAGGGTCGTCTAAAACAAAAGATGAAAGAGACTGAAGATGAAATAAAACGTCTGCGGAATAAATGCAGATTTTCTATAGAGATAGACGGGGAAAATTAGTCGACAAGATCCTCATATTCATATTTCTGCGAAAAGGAAGAAAATATTGGACGCGCAGTTGCAAGAGTAGCCGGAAACATTTGAATCATAACAATAATCCGGGACATAAGCGGATATTCCGGTGAATGGCGGCTTCGCACACGGAACGACTCGCAAACACGGAAAAGGCGTACATTTTACGATATTGATTATCCCCATATTCAATACCGATGCATAACTCATCCTTTATAACGCGCCTTCCATTTGCCGGCTTAGAATTTAATGCTACCATTCGTTTTTGCGCATTTGCATTCGCGCTGCTCGTTGATATAACTTTTACTGAATGTGCTGCTGCTGGTGCTACGTTGCCTGATTGATCTTTTTTCGCTCTTTGCCGTGGCTATGATATGCATATATTAATCATGGTCTCGTCGTGCGGTTCGTGGCGCAGGCCGGCAAAAAAAAAACGGGTGAAAACATATTTTTTACGCACATATTTTATTTCAGCATATTTAAATTAAAAATGAGCAGTGTCGTAATTACCAGAGCATAAAAAGATAAAACAATAAAAACGGAATTCAGTTCGCATTTTTCGCGAATGTGTGGATCACCACGCATAAAACGCGCGCAGTCGCTCGTAACAAGTTTGGGAAATAAATTTTTGTTTGGATAAAATTTCATCATATTTGCCGCTTCTATCTGTTTGCGTAATTTGATAAAAGTGAAGTCACAAAAGTTTAAACATGAATTTATGTTTTTTTATTAAATTTTGTTAATTCACAATTTTTCACCAAACTTTGTTTACTGCAATTATAATTTACCATTTGCTAAATTTCACTTTAACCTAACCTAACATTAAAGCTTAGTATTTAATACACGGTGTAAGGCAAATCTCTATTTTGGATTTTTAAAGAAAATATACAGGATGTCCCAGAAATCATGCATCATAGGAATCTGAAAATAAGTATTATAAATATGTAAAAGCAAATATGATGTTTCTTATGGTGCATAAAAGTTGAGACACCCTGTAAAATATTAATCCGCATTGAATAATTCCGTATAAAAAATATTTTGCATAGTTAATATCGATCCGAATAACAAAATAAAAAGCATTCGTCATAAAATAGCGACGTGAGTTTAATTATTTAACGAGACAAAGTTTTAAATACACTTTCGATAAAAAAGAATAATTTAGAGCTTGAAAAGTTTCGACACTTCTCCTCCGGGCATTCGCATTATTCGACGCTAGACGCGTGATTGTTAAAAGTCTTAAAGCGTTAAGTTTGCAATTTCTGTTTAACTCTAAAACAAAGGCCGAAGAAAAGAGTTAATGACTGCACAAGTCGTTCGAATCGCAAACGAGCAATAAGTGCAAACAAAAGAGAAGAAAGCGTTTTTCGCACGTTGTTTGCCAATCTTTCTCGGCAAACAACCAACATCTTTTTATGAACCTCCACTGCTTCGTGTTAATAATGAACGCAATTCATTACGTGCGTAAAGAAAAAACGACGACGTTGAAATTTATTCAATATCGATGGATGTAGTTGGTAATATTTTTACACTAGACAAATTCTCAATAAAACCGTAGTAGTATCAGGAGATGTCCGAGGATATTTGGGATAATACCGCATGGATATGTCTTGACCCCCGAAGGATAAAGTGCGCGGCTGGAAATAGAATGTCTGAGAGATATTCAGATAACGGCCGGCGCCTTTTTATAGCCCTTTGAAATGAGCGAAAGACGAAAATATTAGACGGGTCGAGCATTGAATTGATTGCGGTTTTCGTCCGGGGATTTATGTTTTTGAGGGGTATCATTCCTTCAAGGAAATATCATGTGGAATCCCTCGAAATTATTCAGTAAGCGTCCCGACGTTTCCGCTGGGAGAGCAGAGCAATTTGTTTCATTTTTTCCTACGTTCTATGCAATAAACTCATTACTATCGCTATTTGTCAACTTGGAAACATAAGAAGATTATTATTTTTAACTAAATAACAATTCAATCAAATAAAACATTCTCATAACATATTTTTTAATGCAATTATTACGTATAGAATAGCACTAAACCTGTTGACTCTCGGGTCTTTTATTAGAATTTAAATGAAATATTTGCTTAATCTGGAGGGAGATTTCAATTGTTATTACGCGTACAAAAATCCATTTGGATCATAGTAAATAAATGACTCTTAATTATAATATACTAGGGACCCTGTCGTGCTTCGCACATCCCGCAATTTTTAAATCTGTAATATCTTCGAAAATATTTGTTTAAATCATATGCTGTAAAGGGCCTTATAGATCTATATTAAATCAACAATGTATTTAGGGTATTTAATTGGATAAGGATTAATGCTGTATTGGTGAAAATCGCATAGAAAATTAGCCATTATTTGTCGTAAAAAGTAAATGCCAAAAAATGTTATTGTGGGATATCCATAAGAGATAGACATATACCATCGCGGAGTTT
>JARJDV010001504.1:0-13423 GCA_030264675.1 Anaulacaspis nigra | reverse complement strand
GCTTTTCTCGTTTTTTAGCGCGGACTTCTTCGTTCCATTTCGCACAATGTGCATCATGCTCCGTGGTTTGACGTAATAGCCTTGTTAGTCATGTTCGCAGCGCATTCCGGTTGTTTCACTCGTTTTACATCCCTTATTAACCCCTCGACATTGTTTTCTTTTATTTTATATTTCATACCTGCCACTCCAGGCCAACATCAATTAAGTCGCCTGTATCCAGTTGCAGCAAAGTTGAACAATGAATAAAAGCGGACGTTCAGCACAATATACAACCACCAAAACTTTTCTCCAGCGAAATTATACATGAAGAAATTGCAATAAACCCTTTTCAAGATTGCATTTGGATAACAAATTACACAATTTTTTTCCAGCCATTGGCGAAAAAACTTTTTAGGTCAAAACTTTTTACACTCCCGCAGCCCAGCACAAAAAGGGAATTTATCTGGCATATGTTTAACGTTCAACGTCTGAAAGCAAATCCCTGAAATTCGTTTGTGCGTGCGTGAGGTGATTAAGCACAGTTTAAACTACATAGATAAATTTAAATAGCACAATGGCCAAGAACTTGATGTGTCTTTTGTGGCACTTCTACCAGTGTTGAACACAGCTGGGAATCATAAAAAGTCTTTGAACTTTTTCACCGGATTTCTTGGATAACTTTCTCCCGGTCGAATAGGACGAATTCCTTTTTGTACCCTTTTACACGTTATTTTAGTCACTTTTCGAATGCCTGCTTGCGTGCACCTCTGAGTTTTCTTCATTTGACCCTCGATGCCTTGTCATCATCGGTTTTCTTTGGTGGCAAAGCACCCGCATTGCCAGTCGGTAGCACTTTTCGGTCCCTTCTTTTTTATTCGCGTCTTCTTCGCTGAACGCACAGATTGTGCGTGCGTCCTGCGGGAAATAAGTAAAAATATTGTGTTCCCAACGGGCGAATGTCACATGTTTTTCCAGCGCTGCACGTGCGTTTCATGTAGTTATTTATGAAGCGGTCCGGAAGTATAACGGATACGCTATATTCACTTTATTATATTTTATACATAAAAAGTTTATTGTATAAAGTAAATATGGGAATAATGCTAAGATATTTTAGTGCTAAGCTTAAAATATTAAGCATTGAAAATATTTTGCTATTATCAGCAAGCTGTACTTGACATTTTTATGATAATCTCTATATTTTTATTGAAAATGAAGAAAAGTGCAACATACAATTATCTTTAGGTCTTGTGACAGATATAAAGCTAACGTTATTTGTGGGTTATGCTAAGACGTTGTTGTGTATTATCTTAATTGAAAATAATTCATAGAAAGCTTCTTCGAAATTCAAGGAAAAATTCGTGGAAAAAAGTGGTAAAAGATTAATTTTTGAACAACTTTGTTACATTTCTAAACTTATGATTGTTTGCGTGGTTATGCGAGTTGAAATATTGTGAAATATTCTTCATGAACCAGTAATGTGTATCATGAACATTTGCGGAAACTGGTCTTATAAGATTAGAAGACATATTCACCCTTGCAGCGTTTCGGCGCGCGCATCGATTAAAACAATTAGATCAAGCTTGCACGACGAGGTACACCGCACGCCAAGACTTAATTAAATTGAATTAAACGGCCGAAGTTATTAGCTTCAATTTGTCAGATTCTCGTACGTGTTTCCCAGCTGGAATCTGGCAGCTCGACGCAATTTAAGGGATTTAAGTCTATAAGACGTAGGTACGAAGAATATTTCCAACGTTTGAGACTCTTGTGTAATTAAAGTGCAAATAAAGCGCTATTTCTCGTTTGACGTGGAACGCGAGCGGAAAAGTTTATTAATGATTATTGGCATCGTCGAAGGTGCATGAAACAGTCGCGGAAAAGCCAGACGAGGCAGATGGAATCAAAGTTAATCGCCAATATAGACGGAGGCAGCGTTCGTTTGGGTATTAATTATACTTGGAAATTAATTAAGCGTATAACCGAGTTGGTCTAATGCCGGAGAAGCGTTTAATACTTTCCCTTCGCTGACATTTCATTCGCATGCTTATTGATGTTAATTTGGGGTTTGTACATTGTCCAATTATTGCCTCATTTGTATAAAGTCGGTAAACATGTTAATGATGGACGATAAGTTTTGATGAGGATTATCTTTGGGTCATTTTCTGGTTAAACATTCAATCATTTACAGTTCTATTGATATTTTGAAATAACTTATGCATTATTCACATTTAATTAAGCTTTAATTCAATTCAACATATTATGAATTTGATACTTTATGATCGTATAATTTGGTAGCAAATTGGGCGTTATAAAATTGACAATTAACTAACATTTAATAAATATTAATTTGTAATTTGAGTATTTCATTAATATTTATTTGCATGTTATTTAAATTAAATGAATGCATTGCCAATAACTGTTTATTGCATGATTATGAATTTCATGCATGGATACTCATTATCTCTGTTTAACAGATGATTGAATGGTTGGCGAATAGATTTATTATTATCAAATTGCGGAAAATTACTATATTTAAATGAAGCACGTCTCTGTAAATATTAGTGGAGAGTATGGAAAGTTTAATAGACTGGACACCGTCAGCAGTATAATTGACAAGTCCATGAAGTTGTTTGCATGCGTGGATTTTCCTTCAATTTCCGAAAGTTTACACATTTAGCAAGGGTTTGTACACAATAAGCGCCGCATTGTTGAAATAAGCTGCAGGGCTCTGCGGTCGATAAAGCACATAATATTAAGTTGTAATTATTTGATGCGCACCTAACTTGTTTATTCAATATTCATATCAACAGTTAATGCAAATGTCCGTTGAGTTCACCAAGTTTATGTAAATTATATAGTTAATGGAATATTTTGTCGAATTTGAAATAGAGTTTTTACTTGCCAGTGTTCATTACGATGAAAAAAATATACTTTCCGGTTTCCGGTAATTTTTTTAACGTTCGCGCTAAGAAAAAGTTTTTATATTTATCACCTTGTCAGTGCGCAAAACAAAACTCTTAAAAACACCAACACCAAAAAAATAATAGCTTTCAATTTCTACTCGGGTCGCGTTCAAAGAAGTGCTTTATTCAAAGTGGCTGAGGCGGGAAGGATGTGTAATGCGTCCGCAAACTTTTTTCCGCGCTCAATGTTTCGGGATTTCTTGGCACTTGCCTTCCACATTTTTCGCGCTTCCGTGCGCGCGCTTCGCGTGTACAAGTCATGCATATACATACTCTCTTTTTTTTGACAAACTAATAAAGTAGATTTCCTTATGCGTTGCGACTTTAGGATGAGCGCGCCTCCAAGTTAATACCATGAATATTTTATTTCCCCAAACATATCCGCCGACTCGAGCGGGTGCGCTTTTTTCCCTTAATGTTGGAGGCAAGTTTATGGCTTCGTTTCTAATCTATGTTTTCATAACCGACTTATCAAGTTTCGCAGGAAAAGTCATTAGTTCGAAGGCGTGCAAGAAGCGTGTTATTTATGGATTATGCATTATAATTTAATAGGTATTCTTTCGAAAGGTGCAAAAAAGAAATTAAGGCTGTATTTATTATGAAATTGCTTCTCTAATTTTTAGGCCAAATTTTATCATATGCAGGAATCAAATATTAATTACTCACTGCTTCTCTTATCAAGTTTAATATTTAATTAAGATAAGATTAATCGTGTATTATTTAAATTTGCATATCAACTGTGTTTCATATTCAAAGAAGGAATAGCTCGTTTATTATTAGGCATTCACTCACTTCCTGCAAACGAAGATTGACAATAGCTGATATCTTATTTCGTAATATGCTACTCTCTTTAATGAAAGTCAGAAATCCGTGAAGTTTTCCATGGCGCTTAAACGTTTCATTTAGTTTTGGCATTGCTAATCACGGTTTAAATATAGCCTTCATTCGATGTCGTAATCGCATAATCCAATTATAGCCGCATAGCTCACGATCATATCAATAAAAGCGAGCGGCGCGCAGGCAGAGTGGGCGCGATAAAACATTGATAAGACTAAGGACCTAAGGTCGTCCATTTTGGTATGTGGAATGACAGCTTATATGTGTGTCTCTTCATTTCTTCATTCCCTTCGCGTTGCCCTATTACGGTTTATTCATGCCCTCCGAGTGTTTAATATATTATTATATGGTCTTTAATAGTTCCATGCAATAAACTTTGCGCTAAATATATATATTATGTGGAACGTTATATGACATGCTTGCTACATGCCTCATAGTTCATAGACATTTACTTTAATCATAATGATGGTTAATTACATTTCAGCATTAACTAACTAGAAGAAAAATAGCTTAGAATTTATACATCAGAAGTTGGTACATTTCAAGTTATGCAACATCAGAGAAAATAAGGGTATATTTTGTAGGATAAAGAAAAGTGTACGCTGTAGTTGAATGAGATAAATTGAGGGAATACGCATACGAGTTGGAAAACAAACTTTCGCATCGTGCTGCTTCACTTTCAGCTTATTGATACTGAAAGAGCACAAGGAGTTTTCCCATTTGGCTTTCGAAGCGAGACTTTAGTGTTTCGTGCCATTATCCCGCCCCGCTATATTAGGAAATAATTTTAGCATTCGACGTGGAGATGTGCATGAATTGATTGTGACACATATTGCGCAGATATAAATAACTCGACGACGAATTTTCGCACTCCCCTAGGGCACACATATTCATATTGAAGTGCAAATGCGGTTTTCCGCTTTCCGGGCAAATGCAATTCGACTTTGTGTCATCTTACGCGAAACGCAGCCATCACAATGAATCAACGTTATTACCGAAGATCATCTTCAATTTGTTTCAGCGTTCACCACCAGAACTGTTTTCCGTTACACTTGCCGACATGTTAATGTAAAGCAATTTTTTTACGTGAAAAGCAGTTTATTCAATTTTTCGCGTATTGAAAAAGCCAGTCAGAACATTACACTCGTTTTGTGATGAAAAATGGCCAAGAAATATGCTCGTGCATAATCTCAATTTTTTTGTCTTAGCATTTTACTTGCAAATATTTATCCTTCATATGCATGGCTTATTGCAAACACCGTGTGCGATATTTCAATGTTTATTTATTTAAACCCGCAATTTTAATTTTTTTATCCATCGTGTGTAAGTATAAAATATTCCCAGGCTACTTACAAACTTACGTTATTGGATCGCTCTGAAATGCAAAGAATAATATCGAGATGAAATTTTGTTTCAGACGACAATTTTATTTCATTTATTCATTCATTTAAAGCTCGTTTTTCTTGTTACTACAGTAAGAGACAGTTTTTACAATTTAGTCTTAAATTATTATACATTTTCCTTTCGCTACGGTTTAATATAATTGCTTTCTAGATTTAAGTACGGTGCCAGTAATTACAAAATTTGCTACAAAGAAATGAATGTTAAGTTGAATGTAAATTATATCTTCTGCACTGAAATATGCGACTGTCTGTTTGAAACTTATGCATTAATTGGTTTAGTAAGTCTTATAAGTTTAGGTTTAATCTTTACAAATATAAATGTTGAGTGATTATGACTATGTACACATGTACAGCGATGATTTGCTTAAAACTTAACATTTACCATTATTTATTACTTACATTTTTTTCTTTAACTTTAAACAATTATTTTCAGCTGCTCTCTCTACACTTATTGACAGTATTGACAGTTTACATATACCGGATATAAATTATTAGGAATATGTTATTTTACAACTAATATTTAGTCGATGTTGTTTGATCAAGAAATAATTCTTTTGCTTAAATTAAATGCTTACTCAAAAATATACTTTGCGTGAAAAAATAGAAAGTCCCTCAACGTTTGAAAATATATGAACTTATTTTCTGTACAATTTGTGCAATTTGTATGTACATTTAATAAGCTCTTCTGAACAATTTTGCAAAAATATACGTTTATAAAGTTCATTTCTATTTAACGTAACGAAAAGTAATAACATTTGTCGTTCGGCATTTGAACGTATAATATTCGTAGGTAATATATTTCGTGAAATCATCAACTTTAATAAATTCTAGAACAAAGAAATGTTTTAAATTAAATTCGTATTCCGTATAAAATATAGCTTTCTGAAAAGTCACAAAGCTGATACAAGTTTGGTATTTCCTTTGAAATGTTCGCTAGACGCAAAGTTTGCGTCTATGATCACATTAATGCTGTTTACACAGCGGCGGCGCGCGCGTTCTTTTCGCTTCGCATTAAAATTAATACGGTTAAACTCCACTATGGCTTCCTCTCCGTGCGCGGTCCGGAAGTCGTCGGTGGAAAGAAGCGCGTTGCCTGCCTGCCTACCTTTGAAGTACGCGGCCGCCATCTCCACATCCGGGCAATTATAAATACAATAGAATATGCATTAAATTTATTAAAGGATGAGTACGTGGGTGCGCAAGAAACAGACGAAATTAATCGTGGGCGGCAAAATACCACGAAATCGAAAAACAAAACAATCTAAATTCGGCTGATTGCGTGGTGTGTGGTTGTCGACTTCACCACGTCCGCGTTAATTTAAGATACAAAACTGTTCTTGAAGATGCTACATTCTTATCGGCGTCGGCTTTCGCAACATATTTCGCGCGCTGGCGTGTCTGGAATGCGAAATTTGCGAGGCGCGAACTAGACGAGCACGGAAAGTGTGTGTTTATGTTTGAGATGAGAACGTGTTGAAGTGCCACGACTGGCGAATCCGCAAGTGGCACGCGGCGCGAAATATAATAAAGACGTTTGCACTCTGTATGAGAAATTGGGGGATGTTTTTGTTGTGCCGCATTCATATATATTAGCTTTGTTTTTCACCCTTTTACTGCGTTCACGAAAAAATCAAGGGCGAGTGTTTTTCTATTTCAAGTTCAAGGAAACTTGATTTTCGCTTTACTGCGATGTTTTGCGAGATGATTTTTCATTCTAGTCTAAAGGTATAAAAAAGGAAACGCAACTAACAGCACCCTTTCTTTTTAACCGCCTGTATACACTCGTCGACGAATACATTTTCTATCAACACTTAAGTGCTCCATGCATTTCACTCGGTTTATTTGCTGTTCTATAGAAGAACCTACTTTTATTTGGTCCTTGCTCCCGCCGCGTTTCGTCCATGCAGGTTGGTCGATTTTTAGTACGGATCCTTATTCGATTCCGTCTTTTCACGCGCGCGGTTTTGCAGCACTTTAAACGCAGAGAGCCATCACTTTTACTACTAGACACGCGCGCATGATTTATTTGCATCACTCAAAATATAGACACATCTGCGACCCTTTTTCCTGCCGGGGTTTGATCGTTGAGTTATATAGTGAGCTAGTCAAATGGGCAAGTGATGGGTTTGTTTACATGCAAGATCGATGGCTGTCCAGTGTACGCGTCCTTGCGCAGGATGCAAAATAGATTCACTTTTATTGCCATAAGGATTAGGTATTTATGCGTGCTGGTCAAATGTTTGTCATGAAAAAACGGTCCGAGCACGTCGCTTGTCGTCCCATGCGTGATGAGGCTTTAAATTCGAAAACGGATTCAGCGCAATAAATGCAAAGTCAATAGGCAAATGAACGGTAAAAATGGCGCTTAGTTTAATTAAATTTAATCCTTCGCTGAATGTCCGTCCTTTGGTGGGTCGAGTGGTCGCGCGTTCGAGAACTTTTCGCCGATCGGCCGCAAATTTATTTCGACTTTGTTCTAAACGCATTGCGCTTGCGGTTGGATGGCGGCTGCAGCTGGTGCAATTTCGGCATTGTTCGGTGACCGCACCAGGACGGTGGAGGCGCGTCGGGACGCAATCCATTGCGACGCTCGCCTCCCGATGGCTCCTAGTCATATTTTCTCCTCGCCGTTGGGATATGATGAGCGCACGAACTGGAAACGAAGGGTTATTGTACTTGTAAATGAGTCAATTTCCAAATTGCGTCTCGCGCGCATGCCGCAGACAGACACAGCACACTTTAACTCATCCAGTGAATAAAAAGGATAAAAGTCATGAGGGAGTTTAGTCTATGGATCCAGCACCAAGGGTGTTTTGTTGCATTAGCTCGAAGGAATAAGGCAGAGGAGAGAGACGAGTAGGAGAGTGCACATTCAATATTCGCAAGAGTTCGCAAATTCGAGATTCGAGTAGGAGAGTTAGTTAGTGAATGTTTATACCTTACGTACCGACACGGTGGTTACGGTACAAGAGTTTGCACGTGGTCGAAATGTTGCTGCTCGCCATTTTCTCTTGACTTGTGCGACAACCTAGCAAACAAAATAATTTCATTAACGATATCAGTAGAAATGTGTGTTTATATACACTAGTGTATAATAATTTCAAGCCAAGATTTATTAATATTTCGTATAAAATTTTATGACTCCCGATTTGTCTGCTGATATGAATAAAGTCATTATGGTAGTTTAACCCATTTTATGGGCGTATAAAATTCGCAATCCTTATTAAAATGCAGTTTATTCAAGGTTGCAAATGTAAAGTTGGGAGTGAATTTAAAATTATACGAGGCAAGAACGAACGACGTGAATTAATTCTAAATGTGGCATTTGCACGATGTTATTTCGCCGTTGCATAATGTTGTTAGCGTGGTTGCAAAACAATATATGAATGGGGCAATTTCCCCGAAAGCCGTCAACGCTTCCTGCGCCAGCAGATTAGACGCGTCAAACATGCAAAGCATAAGCGTTCGATGCATTGAATATGAGACGTGCGCATTCGTCTTGTATGAAAATAAATGCAGAACGCAAAGCACCCAATACACTTTCATAACGCGTCATAAACTTTAACGTACACATATCCTCTTCGTAAACGAACTATTGTCCTGATACTAATATGATTCTTGGCACACAAATTTCTAATTTATTTAAGTGTACCACTGCATAAAAACTGGAATTGGTGAAATCGTAATTGCAACAATAATAACAGTGTTTACGGTAGACTTTAACCCAAATTCGCAAAGAAACTGACAGCTAGTAACTGCATAGCTATTTCTTGGAGGTCGAAGGAAGAAGAGGACTGATCAAATCTCAAAATTTAACAGATCAGATTTACCATTCTAATTTTGACGAAGCTCGACTAGGGTGCTAGTCCCACCTCCACTTAAACATATTATATCTATTATGGTCGTCTTCGAGATCCAAAAGAAATGATAAATTCAATCCTCTATGTCAGTCCTCAACTTTCAAATTGTTGTTTTATGTCAGTCTTCGACGTTCAAATTTCCACTGAGTAAGTAGTTTAGTATGGTAATTAAATGTTAAGCATCCAAAATGGGTTTTATTTATTTAGAATTATTAACAGACATTAAACTTCCATGCATTCATAATTCCTTGTGTCTGTTGTATTATGCTTCTTGACACCCATTTCGAGATTGCCAAGAAGCAAGCGTCAAGGGAGTCATTTCGTTGCAAGTTGGCGCTGCGGTTATTTATAGAGAAAGGTGCAGTCTCGAACTGCAAGGAGTGGTGCATAAAATAGCATGCAACAATACGGCTAATTACACCGAGCACGTAAATTCATCTCGCGTAAATGAAAAATGCAAAATAAAAACAAATTTAATTTATGCGCAATGAGAGAGATTTTTATCGTGAAATCAAATTGCAATTTACTGCTTGCTAATGCAAGTCGATTGAGCAAAATGATTACTGAAAAATCGGGATTTTTATGTCCTTAATAAACATACTCGTAAAAGTTTATATGTATGAATATTGCAAAAATGCACTAAGCTGTTTATAGTAGTGATAATCGACTTACCTCGCCGTTGAGGAAGCAGAATAGAACAGCAACCATGAGTCCCTGAAAATTGAATAGACATTAGCACACAAGTTCTTCATACACAGACTACGCGTGTTATTGCAGGCGCGCTTATAATAACTGGAAAAAGTAACTTTGTTGACTTAATTGCACTCATTTGGCTTTGCACTTTTTCCCGTTTTGCGTCGAGTTAATTATTTTAATTACGTTGCTGCCGAGGCTCACAAACTACAAAGTGCGCGCATCTCTCAAATAGAAAAAGTTTAATCGCATTCGGCGTGTGTCGCTTTGCGTTGCGAATCCGCTGCAATGCAATCCAATTTACGAACGAAGAGGGTTGGCTATTTTCAGTGTATTCGAAAGGTTTAGATCAATCCTCGGTTTTTCTAGAAATTTCTCATTCGCATTCATGCGATCTCCCACACGTTTATCCCGTTGTGTTTTTCTCCTCGAGTGGCAACTGACGAAAAAGTTTTCATATTTTTTTGCGACGGATTTTCATTCACTCTCACCCTCTGCAGATTTACTTACTGCGGGTGAACGAGATTCATTGCGAATCACGGGAATCAGAGTTGAATAAATTGCTATGTAAACTATGTAAACTCGAGCACCCCTTTGCTCGTGCGTGACATGAGTATGCATGCGCATACGTAATTTACGCTGACCGTACATGTCATCAACTGGCGGTGGCGGCAGCGTTGGCGGCTGCTGCGGCGGCAGCGGTGGCGACAAGAAATTTGTTGGCACGTCGATGGCAACATGTGCGCGGTGCAAACGGCAAATGAAACGCAAATCAAAATTTCCTCCATGAATATTTTATCGAGCGCGCATATTCATTCAACCTTGCAAGAACCTTGTCTGCGCGAAGCGGAATAATGGATTGTGTTTTTCAATTTGTTGTGTTTCACGATTACGCGCATCATCCGGACTAATAATATTTACCAACGCGAACGAACGACTAGCAATTAAAAGGCAAGAAATCCGGCGAATTGTCATTCATTTGCGCGCAAAGCGAGTGGCGTTTCAGGCAATTGGATGAATGAATGAATGGCGGAGAATGAAATGTAAACGCGACGGAGAATGAATTTCTTTGAAACTGTTTGGGATTAATTATTAAACATAAGCGTGCTGCGAGAAAAAGATGTTTTCATGTGAAGAAACACACACCGACGATTTGAATTTGTCCACTGTCTAGCAAACGCAGGAAATTCAAATAAATGTCATAAATTTTCCGCCTCTTCGGCTGAAAATTATATTTATCGCTTTTCCGCTGACGTTTATTTGAGAATACTTATGAATTTTTAACATACCAGCCGTTTCTTTATTTTTCTCATTCATATTATATTAGAGTAATTAATCAATTATTTATTACGTTAAAATGGAAAATCGATAATGACGATTACACGTGATCCTAGGGTATCATTTTTCATCGGTGCTGGGATACGGGTTTAAGGGGTACGTTCGGATTTTGGCGCAGCGTAAATTGAAATTTCCGGCATCGACGATTTTTCCATGTACCCGGAAAATTTTAGCTTCCATCACCATGTTCAAAACATGGTTCTTTGTGCGTGCTTATCTTGCGGAAAATTGCTTCGTGGTGCTCTAATTAATTCTCATTTATAAGGATTGGATAATGTTAATTCCTTGACATATAATTTAGAAGAATTGATCAATAATGCTGATATGACAATATTACTTGTGTTAAAACAAAATACGAATTATTTATTATCTTACGAGTTTGTGATGTAGGTGATTCAGAATTGATCTCGATACATGATAATTGTGCAAAATTGTTGGGCTTAAAAGCAACTCAATTGAGTGCGACAGGCGTGTTATAAAATGGCAAAACGCGATAAATAAATTCTCGCGAATGCAATAAAAACGAGATGGATCTGAAAATTCATTTCACGTAATCCTTTTTTGTTACGTTTTTTGCATTTACGATTATTACATACCGGCTTATATCTTCGCGTGTTGACAGCCAAGTTTTTATTTATTTTTTACTAACAGTAAACGGTTGATGGATGTACGCCTGCAATTCATTTATAACGTGTAAGATGAAGCTCTTCATTAAGATGCCAATCATGGCCGGCTGCATGCTGCTGGTGTCAAACTCGTGAAGATATGTTCGCAATAATACTAAAGCAGCAGACGCATTTTGCTGCGGAAATAGATATATAAATAATAAATGGATGCCTGCGTTTGAAACGGCAGCAACAAATCGACACAAATGCAGTAGCACACGACCATTTTTATCGAATCGAGCAACAACAGCCAGCGGGGGTGTGGGTCGCACCATTCTCTTGTTTCATTTCGCTTGCCGAATGCATTTCGCCTCGTATTGCGTCAGTGATAAGAGGACGCTACTGCCACCGCCGCCGCCATCGCTGCCACACAACAACACCGAGCGATGCGAGCGTACGGACTTTCCCATTAAATACAATAAAAGCACAATAACCCGACACATTCCGACGCGAATAACATAAACGTGGGTTTATGCCTTCAACTTGCACGAGAACATTCTCCGTGCATTATGCTGCGAAATAATGACGCGCAACAAGGGTAGACAGCAAGCTCGGCTATGCGTCGAGTGTGTACAACACTGTACCAGCTTTAATTCTTCAGTCGTTGAAGCACAGCTAATGCCAGAGCTTAATTCGCAAGATATTGTTATGATACGCGGCAAGACAATGGGCACACGATGGTGAAGCTTCAGCAGAAAGTGAAGAATGTTTGCTATGCGTCAAAATACTTCATTATTTGCCATGCACAATTTCATAATCTATTCGTACGCTGAAATAATTCAATTAGTTTTCGCCGAAATCTTTGCAAACGAACGAATTTATTAGAGGCTTAAATTAATAATAATTTCAACTTTAATTGAGCGAAAATCAAAACGGTAGAATTTACTTAATACTAAGCTATTTATAAACATTATACGCATTAAGGGTTCAAACAATGCAAGCGCTGAGAAAACACTTGAACGTATTCAACCTATTTCTCCCCTGAGCCTTTCCCGTGTGTATCACATGCGCAAATGCGGAGATTGACAATGTTATTTAGGTTCAATAATTAAATCTATTATACGCCCTGCGCTTGACTGCTACGTGCGTGGAACATGTGTTTCCACCCCGTTGTTGCCATCTTTGTCCTGATTACGTTCAGGATACGCTTGGGATGTGTGACGCGCATCAGAGATGGCTGAGAAGATGCTAGGCTAATTGCAATTAGCATTGACAATTAAAGATGGTGTTGAATGTGCGCGAATACCTTCTTAGTTCCACACACGCGTGCCGTAAATTAATTAAATAGTCATTTCGCTTGCAAGAAAGTTGCAAATTACGGTGAAGTAATAATAATAATGGATTTGCTTATTATCCTTTAATTTGCTCTTCGTTGATGGCAAGAGTAAATCCATCCGTCAAATGTAATAAAATGATTTCAGCGATTTAAATATTAATTCCAATTTGTTGTTAGATTCTTCAATGTCGGTTTCAGCTTAGTATTTAAAAAATTAAGATAACAGAATAATTATTCATTTTTAGAATCGAGGTCATTAGTTTTTCTTATAGTTTTTCTTGATTAAAGTTCACTCTTCAAATAGTAATTTGCAGTACAATTCGACAATTAATCAATTTGAACATGATGGATTATTCAGACTTCAGGCATTGTGTGAGAAAAAAAAGCAGGGCATGTTTATGTTATGTTG
>JARJDV010001500.1:0-55309 GCA_030264675.1 Anaulacaspis nigra | reverse complement strand
TGAGCCCGGGTAGCTCAGTCGGTAGAGCATTGGACTTTTAATCCAAGGGTCCAGGGTTCAAGTCCCTGCTCGGGCGTCTTATTTTATTCCTTCTCAAATTATCCTGATATGCTAACATCGCGCTATTTAACAGAATTTACAAGATGTCTCAGTATTAATCTCCAGTCAATCAATTAATTCTTCTTTATTTTATTACAGAATTTTTGGATAATTCATTAATAAGGTAAGCACCCCTTCAATGGGTTTTCATTTATTTATTGCCATATTCCCAAGAAAATCAAAAATATCCAGTTTGCACATTTTGCGAGAGTTGAATTTAATTTTTGCAATTGAAATAATTTCATTTCCAATCAAAAATTTTATAGTTGTTCGCATGGCGTACAAAAGCAATAACTTTAGAAAGCATACATTTGTCCCCAAAATGTATAAAGCAACTTGTTCCAACCAAATACACACACACACACACATCGATTGCGAGTGGTCTAATGCGAGGCAATGAAAAGAAAAAAGGCAAAGCAAAAGTGGTGTGTGCTCGTGCAAACAAGCAAATTGAGGTGAAAACGAATCGAAAACATAAAACGAGATATTATGATGTGGAGATGCACACACACATTCACTCTCTCGCGCGCGCGCGCGTATAACCAGCGAGAATATTAGTTGTTGCATAATTAATTTCGAAAGCGCAAACAGCAGCAGCAGTACGCACAAACAACAAGTTGGTGGCGCGCGTACGTACGTACAATCAATGAATCCGCGAAACGTTCGCTCGCTGCCGTTGTTATTTGTATTCGTCCGATATGCACATGCAGCTCGCGCGTGTTTTTCCGTATGCGAGAGTACATGAGACGGATATATATATTCGGAACCATAAAATGTATTAATAGGTGTCATTGCTGCGTTACCATTGAATGAAAATGAAAATAAAAAAGCAGCCGACAAGAGAGAGATTGCACGCGCCGAATGAGCGCCAGCGCGCGCGCGGAATTGAACTCTAGCGAGACGGCATCATTGCCCGGCGCGAAAAAAATTGCGCCGCGCGGCGTACTAAATACTTTTTTTCCGGGCTCTCTCTATTTTTTTTTATTTTTTATATTGCTCCGTGTGTGGACACCTGTTGTGTTTTGTAGCCGAACGAGTGTGCACTCGCATTGTGGGCTATTGATAGAAATCGATGCTCGTGCACACCACCCGAAACGTTTCGCTAAATGTCCATCGTGTGTGCGTGCACATCGCATCTGCCAATGTGTGATGACCTACGATGATATTTGCCACATGTGTGTTCGAGATTTATCCATAATTTACCCTCTTACTAAATTGCTTCACATATATTCTCACTTTTTACTTGCGTCTTATGCTCCGCGAAATTCGATAAAAAGTAATTAGTCTTAGAACAATTGAAAACAATTGACATTTATTGAGACAAGTCGACGTCTGAGACGATGCGGTTTGAAGTTATTGTAGCGTCGAACAAGGCCGCTCTGAATGAATTGTGGCGAAATGGTCAAGTTGTCCAAAGGGTCGCGTGCACTTCTTCGAAACGCCAAAGACAAAGCCCGGGCGCATCGGGAATGGTAGATTTACGGCGAGGCTGGCAGGATGCAAGTTAAGGACGAGCGCGCGCGCCAGATGCCCCCCCGAAAGCGGAACACGGGACCTGCAATTACATTAAATTACTATTTATCGGACCTCAACATCGATTTAATCAAATTGAATGTCTAATTGCCGGCGCGCTGTCGTCGTCGATGGGCGCGTTTTATTGCAAATTAATTCAATTCAATCGCTCATTCGGCATTCATTTATTCATTCACTTTATTGACTTTTCAGCGCAAGTTTATTGCGTTCGCTTTTCGCGCTATTAATTATATCGAAAAATTGTATGTTTTTTTTTCAAGGAGGGGATTTTTTTTGGAATTTTTTTTGGGTGATTTTTGGGGGATTTTTTTTCGGTGGCGGGTGAATGTGATATAAGATTGAACGCTTTTCCGGCCGGCGCTGACCATCCGCCCGCTTTCCTGCGTCCGAAACGAGTGGTAACGAACGCCGCGACGCGCAACGAACGAACGAATTGGGGGGATAGAATTCGAGGGAGAAAGAGCGCTCGCGCTGGAAGAGTGCGACACGACGACGGCGGCGCCGCCGAGTGGGAAAAGAGTTCAAGGCACGGCCGTCGAGGATGCCGGGGCGCCACTAATCGGCATCCTTGGCGTCCCGACGCTGCTCATGCGTCCTCCCCACTCCGCACTAAGGGCTGATAGTGTGCCACAAGACGGGCATTCATGACCATGTCCCCTAAGTGTGTTGATTCCTACATTATGTGTGTGCGCCTTTCATAAAATATCTAAGAAAATTATACTTAAAAATTACACAAACAAAAAAAGGTAAGCTCGCGTGCAATTTTCTCAGTTTTTCCACACTCACACGCAGCGCACACGAATTTTATTTCATTTTTCGTTTTTCCACCGCATACTTTAAAAATTTGCCGCCAACCAACATGCACCCGATTACACTTTTTTCCAACTCCCCTTCGCTTCGCTGCGGCGGCGACGAACTGTGTGCCAAATAACCTAAAATGCGATAAATAAATAAATGCGGAATAAACGTGCGCAACATTAATCATCAGTGCTCAAGACTCTTGCGGGCGGCAACGCCGGCTTAAACAACGTGCTTGCAGTGCTGCGGCTGGACTTGTAAATTTTCACTGTGCCGTGCGTCGAGCGAGCGTGGGACTTAGACTCTGGAGCGCGTTTTCGGGAGCGCGCGCGCTGGAGTTAAAGTGCTGGACGGACTTGAAGTTTTTGTTTGCGGTCACGAGGAAGAGAGCAAAAAAATGGAAAGACGACTACCAAACTTTAAGGATAATTAAAAATACGCAATTTTCAAAAAGTATGTATGGTTTCAATTTTTATCCTTCAGGATTCTTTTCCTTTTTGAGATATCAATCTTCTTGCATTTTATGAGGAGAAATCTTAAAGTTGTGAAAAGTGCTGAAAGTCTTATTTTTATGTAATTTTCCGGATTCAAGATGATTTGTAAAAAAAAGAATTGAAAAGTGAGAAAATTATCCTTATGATTTTCGTCCGGCGGAAAGGTGATATTTGACGTGGGTGGTGAGAGGGAAAGACAAGAAACGCGTCCTGCTCGCGCGGCAAGCATCGGTGGCGGTGGAGGCGGCGGGGATGAATGAAATCTTAAAAAATCTTAGAAACGACTTAAAAATCAACTTAATTATCCTCCCCCACCGGAGGCGTGGCGTGGGTGGTGGGGAGCGACGACGCCGGCGCTCGCGCGTCCCTCGTCCTGCGACGTCTTCCCGTCAGTCGTCGGCGAACGTCCTCCATCCGCGCCGCCGTCTTTCCCCGGGTTTTGCGACGCGCCGCGCACACACGGAGAGAGCGCGAGCAAAGGATCGCCGCCTTCGACGCTGCGTCTTAGCTCGAGACGCCGTCACTCCTTCGGCATCCTTCGGCGCGCAAGGACTGCCCGCGCGCAACGACGACGACGACGCAGACATACACATACAAACATAGGTACATACGATACAGTACGGACACGAACACGCATACGAGTGTACGCGCGCCACCACCGCCGCCGCCGCTGCCGCCACCGACACTCTTAGCACGGCAGCGCCGACGTCGCGACGACGACGACGACGCTCCGGAGTGCCGGGGTCTCAGTTCGTTTCGCAGTTCGACTTGGAACTCGCATCTTTGAACAACACAACACGACGGACCACTGCGTACGCCAAGAGCGGAGAGAGCGGCCGCCGCCGACGACTGCGGCGCGCGCGGACCACAAACATCTCCTGGAACGACAAGTGTGTTGTTTGTTATCAGTGGTGCTACGATTATGAAGATAGACTCTTGACGAAAAAACGTGCGACGACTACGAATACTAACAACAAACAAGGGCAACGCAAAAAAAATAAAATAAAATAAACAAACAGTTGGACAGTTAAAGAGTTCGAGGAAAACAGTTTGCTAAAAAATATAACCAACTATTCGCAGTTACTAATCTACTAATAACTAAAACTACAACTAATGCTACTATATTTAAACTAAAGTTAATTAATTGTACATGTAATACTCGTAGTGATTTTTATTCATCAATTATTTTGTTGCATCGTCGACGTCTCTCCGTCGTCGGCCAAGGACTATTATTATACTTTTGCGACGTACGAAGAAGACGCACACCGGAGGAAGGAACGAATCTTCTTCCTCTTCTTCAACTTCTTCACACATTTAACACTTAACACATATGGATATTTTTTAAAAACTTATTGCGGCTGCTTAGCAAAAGGTGAGCGCTTCTTTTTAAGGTGATCGAATTTGAAAAAGTGAAAATCGCGAGAAAAATCGGGGAAAATTTATTAACTTTGCGAAAATTATTGAGAATTTACTTGAAGAAATTAATTTGTGAAAATCGTCTTGATTATTTTCTTTGCACGGTAGAAACAAGAAGTTAAATTATTAATTAAGAACGAATAAGCAATCAAGCGTCTGGAATTAAAGTTCTAATTAAATAAGCGGAAAATTTGATGAAAATTATTTACATTTTCTTTACATCCCGGAAACTTGAGAACGAATTACGTGAAGTTAAGTTGAGTTAATATTGACGAAAGAACTTGTGAAATTTTGCGCACTTTAAGCACTCTGAAAAGGAGTCAGTCTATCGTCGACGAAGCCCTAACGAAAACTGAAGTCTGTACAGGAATTCAAGCTGTTTATTGCACCGAGTTTCGAGATGATTATTGTTCGCTTGTAGAATAAAACCTGAAATTCAATGCGGCGCAACTCGTTTTTGTACGGCGAATTAATATTAAGTAAATCCGGTTCTTTGATCAAACGTGTTCAACGTCCGTTAGCTCCGCTTTATTTATATTAAGGGTCGAATCAACGCCGCATAATAAATCTTTTCTCAATTTCTCATAGCACTAAGAATAAGAAAAGTTCTCTCAGCTTTTCTTCGTAAAAGTAATGTGAATGCGCGCATTTCGCTGACAAGCTGTTGAGAAAAAATTCGATACATGAAAGGGGTAATTTTTTTGTGGACGCCTTTGGAAAAAATATTTGAAAGAGTGGAATTCGGACATTTTGTTGAAAATTGCAACACAACGCGCACACATCGGCGAATAACGAAAATACGCGCGTGAACGGCATTGCGGAAAACGCATTTGACGAAAATACAATTCGATCAAATACACAACATGATGGTGTTTCACTTGGTGGAGAGATGCATGATCAGTAATTTTCTCTGGCAACAGCAGCGGCGGCGGCGGTGGTTGGCGGCTCGCACGAAAACGCACATACACGGTCATCTCATTCGGACGAAAGTTGTTGCAAATGCAACTCGCTGGCGGTGGTGGCGGCGGCGGCGAGCGGTATGATGGTGCAATGCTGGCCGGCCGTTGCACAGAGGAATGGTGTGTGCGTTGCATATCCACGGGGCCCTAGAGTTTAATAACGCTTTTCAAATGCACAAGTCTGATGCATTTCGGCCGTCCGCGGTGCTCGCTTGCGTGCGCGCGTTCGATTTCATCCCCGACATTGCTATTGCTGCTGCTGCTGTGCGTGCAATTTGCGTACGTATGGCGGCGACGTGCGTGTATTTTGCACTTTTAGGCCTTTTGCACACACTCGTCGCACGCGCGCACCACCAACACCGCCGTCCGCGCGTTCGCCGCCCGCCGCCCAAGCTTTGTCCGGCTCAGCGGCGGCGTGTGCGTTACATTTTATTTCATTTTCGCAATTTTCCCATTTGCGCTCATATTTCTCTCTCTGCTGGGAAAACGACGCCGCACGGCACGGCTGCTGCAGTGCACGAAGCTTTTTAATACCGCATTGCATCCCCCAGCAGGCACACACCGGTCCGTGTAATAACGCGAACGCGCGGATACGCGAACCAATTGCATCTCTCGTTGCTGCGACTTGCATACGCGCGCGGCGGCGGCGGCGGCGCGCTCCAAAAATATACAAAAACGCAAATTTAATTTCGAAAATTTCGCTCCCTCGACTCGCGCAACAGCCGCGAACGAAAACAAACGCGCGTCGGTTAGAAAATAAACGCCCCGAATATTTGCGAATTTTTTTTTATTTCAGTACCAAAAACGCTGCTATGTTATTATATCATATGTGCGCCTGGAGCGCGTTTTGAACTTAAATTTTATGTGCTGCGAAATAAAGCGGACCAAAGCATAAATTCGCAAATGAGGGGTGCATTTTGAACAAATCACAACGAAGCTAGGGGGACGTGTTGTCGTCCATCTATTAGAAGTTTAACGAAGTAGAATTGAAATAAGTAGGGTGCGTTTTTAATGTTGCTTAGTCACCATGACTACCCCTACGAAAAAAAAGGGGTCAAACCGTAGCCCTCTGTTAGTAGGGTACCAAATTTTTATTTATACGTGGTACCCTGATGTAAGGAGGATTGTCTACGTTAAACTTATAAACTACATTTAAAATTATTTTGTTTGAATTTATTACTTGTTGCTTATAATTTATTGAACGTTTATAAAAGTAAGAGAAATAAAATAAGTGCGTACGTCAAAGAGACAGACGGTGAGCATCAATAAATCTGCATACACACATTTCACAATATCTTTTGTTGGTGCATTCGGCGGGTTTTGTTCTGTCGGCTTGCAGTGGATTGCATCGCATTGCGTTTTGCGCGTGTTTGCCAGGTAGCATTTGGTCCTGGCAGGTCGTATAGGATGCGCAGCGCGGCGCGTTTAATTCCCGTTGTAAATATATCCTGCGTTGGAGGCGGCCGCGAGCCAGAGAGATTTACTGTTCGTTCGTTCGTTCGTTCACTCTGGTGTTGGTTCGTTTCGGCGAACTTTGTGATAACATAAACTAGCAGGGAAAATATTTTAAAAACACAACACTAGAGCGCGCATACCGCATGTAGTGCAGATTGGCCCTTCGGCGGCGGCGGCGGCAGCGGCGGTGGCGGCGGGTGTGTAAGCCTTTTTGCCGCTGCCGCGCGCAACTTTCACCCATGTCATTTCGCGTGCGCTGCTGCACGGCGCGCGCTTATAAAAAATGCACGCTGCACAATGGCACAAACAGAAATATTAAATCGTGTAAAATGCATGTGTAGCCACGCGCACACAAGTGCGCCCATCACTCGGCTACATTTACATCCCCCTTGCACGTACACGCCGCCCCCCGACGCACACGCGCACCGTCGAAATATACTTGCATCCGGTGTCCTGTCAGCTTGCGCCAAACGCGCGCTCGCGCACACAGGCAACAATAACAAAAAAACATGTACGCGCGCGATGCTGCATTGCCGCCAAAGCTCCAGCTCTGTCTCTGCACGTGGAATTCTTGCATTTTTCCCTCTTGTCCACATTTATTTTTTTTGTCGTCGCTGCTGTTATTGTTGTTTCGAGGCGCGCGCGCTCGCTCGCTCGCTTCGTTTGTGTTTTCATTAATTACGATTGTACCCGCGGTGCGATAATATTAATTCGATGCGAATCGATATTATTAAATGTTTCCGACCCTTTTTGCGCGCCTTGTTGCCCCAACACGCACATTGATACGATTATTTAAATATAAATATAAATATAATATCTCTACACGCGCGCGCGCATTCGATAATAGTTGATCACATTGATGATGATATCAAACGCGTGTGAATTGTGCACACAATTGCGGTGGCGGTTTTGCAAACGCACACACGACGTGTACCATACACCCGCGCCGCTCGCCGCCAACAAATCATAATGAAATTATATAAATAACTTCATCATCGACGAGTGTACACCACGCGTTTTGTATAAATAATAAAGCAATCACACACACACACACGCGCGCACGCATATGTTGGTCGGTTTGAAATATTATTTGTTATAAATGGAGTGTTTATTTATTAGCGCCTAAAAATTTAATCGGGAGGCGCGGTGCACGCGTGCGTCCATTCGCATCGATAACCAGGTTAATTATTAAACACAATATCAGTTTCAATTACATTAATATTCACAGATATTTGACACTGACCTAGGCACCACATACGTGCTCGCTTCATTCACACCGACGGCCACCACTTGCGCACGTGCATAATGCAACTAGCCGCCCACCACGTGCAATAGTGGTGATGATGATGATGATGATGATCATGATAATAATATATAGAAAATAGTGTACGCTAATGAAACCCGCGCCCGCGACGTATTTGTTATTTATTTTCGACATCGACAATTTAATTTACAAATTTCATTTTCATTGATATTTCAATTGCAATTCATACATTTACCGAGCACGCCAACGACCGCCGCCACCACCACTACCACCACCACGTGTTTAACATGATTGATATTTTCTGCAATTAATATGCGCGCGCCCGCGTCAATTATGCAATTAAAGTATTAATTACATTTGATATTTATTTATTTATTCATTTATTTATATTTATATCGGCGTGCGCGCTTTCCTCAATTAGTCGTCCATGTTTTAAATCGTTTTCAACAAATTGTTACTAATTTTATAAATTGCGCAAATTAATTAGTCATAAAAAAAATAGTTTTAATCTCTGCGCATTTTTGTGCTGCGTTGTGTGATTAGTAATATTAGTGGTGCGGAGAGAAAGAGAGTACTTAACCAGATGGATATAGCACTCTCACTTTGCATACATGCCGATTGTGAATAATCGTCGATTGTGTGACGTCACACGGCACGCATTCGCGCATTGAACGCGCAGCGAACAATTACAACAATTCTTTGATAATTACACGGATATTGGCCGTTAATAGGGCCAGTCAATTAACACATAATAGCCGTTATGTAGGTGCGCGTCTGCATGCGTGGTTGCCTACATGTACACACGACGGACGCCCGCCTGCGATCGGTGTGTTGTATACTTTGTGTGTACAATAAGCAGCACTGTGTGCGCACACACGTCGGACGAGGCTTGTATGGCTTCGGTGAGAGGACATAACACTTATGGCGATATGAATGCATGAATCGGCGGCGGCGTGTGCGTTTCAGGGGCGGTAGCAGCATGACGTTGTTAATAGATTATTCACTAATGTATTTTGCTAAACACATGCGATATCAATCGGCGGCGGTGCGCGCGCGACGCATCAATGACACACAAGCAGCAGCAGCAGCAGCAGTAGCAGTGGCAAGCGGCGGTAGCTAGCATGCAACAGTGGCGGCGGCGGCAGGCGACCAGCCCCATCAACGATTCGGCGTACATAATTTGGTCACTAGTTTACACATTATGGTTAATTGCGGTCGCCCGCAACGACTGTTCATTAAACGGCGCCCGCGTCAATGCACGTGCATCAGCGGCGGATCCACGTGTTTGCCTTTCACGCATGTTCGCAAATATCTTATCGTCTTAAGCACGCTTACGTTTTAAATCATTTCAAATGCACTTTTCTCTGCGCGGAAAAATTTGAAATGTAAATAATTGTAGTGGAATGAAAAGTGTCGAAAACATTTCAAGCCCTTTTCTGTGCAATATATTTACAGAAAATAGCAGGCGGCAGCGGCGGCGGCGGCGGCGGCGGCGGATTCACGCAATAAACAATGGGAGGCGCGTACACGGAAATATATGAAAATAAATCAAAAAGCAATTAAGTGTCATTCTCATTTGTCACTCAAGTGACGCACAGCATCACTTCACAAAATCATTTTAATTGTTCAACGGTTTATAATATTTTTTATATTGTTTATGCCATCGCTCAATTCAATTCGTTGCGTGCGCTGACTGACTGTATCCGTTTCTCAACGAGCTGCGCGTCAAAATATATTATTTTCGGTTTTATTTCCATTCCATTTTTTGCTGTTCTTCGCTCGCCGCGTGTCTATGAACTAAAAGTGTATTTGCATAAGCAATAAGCGACTGGTAATGCGGGCGATTGTAGAAATCTTCCAAGGAAATGACAACTTTCTGTTGGTTAGCAAATTGTCCGGGTTGGATTTAAATAATTACGTTTAATTGATATTTTAAGTATGCAAATTAATTTCTTGGGGAAGTTATGAGGGTGGCATATAGTGAATTCGAAATTTTTTGTGGTTCTAATTACGAACCTGTATGAAATGACTTATACTTAATGACTTGGTGATAATTTAAATATGGTAACTGGCGCAATTTCTCTCTTGCATTCAGAACATATGCCCTCATATTCGATTACTGAGCACTGTGCGCAGTCCTTAAGTAACTTTATATGCGTCCTTATCGCACACGCTCGCCGATAGTTTCCTATACAATAATTTCCTGGCATTTTTCATACGCGTATTCTTGTGCCATGCACAATTACAATTGCGCCTCGAATGTGTTGTTCAACATACGGAAAGATAAAGTCGCCAGTAGGCGTCTTCAACCAGCACAAGATTAAATTACATGCCAACGCGTATCACTTGAAATACATGCATACACTTGGAAAAAAAATGTATGATTCAACGCGTGTTTTACACTCAATGAGTATATAATTACAACAACTATTTACTAATTGATTCTTTTTTAATTACAGACTAAGTAAATGGACTATAACTTACTTCAGACTACCCTCCCTTCCAAACGGTAAGTTTTCAACATTTTCAATTACTTTCTTAGCGTGCTCTTGGCGTATGAATGAATTAAGATACAGGAAGTGAGAAGATAAGCACTGATAATACCGCGTATGCAGTGTGAGATTAGAAATTTCTTAAGGAAATGCAAAGCATTTCAATTGGTCAAACAGTCAACATTTTATACCAATCCCCACTGTTTAAGAAATAAATTACAAGTCGTGTTGAGCAAGCGCGTCGAATAAACCGGCTTCGTCGCCAGCACGAATACGTGAAAGAACCGGACGACAAGACAAAAGTCTTATTGGACAGGCCACTTGATACACCTGTTGGCATTTCTTATTGGACTCGCACTTGTTCCGTGACGAGGCGGAGTAAGACGTTCACTCACTTGAACCTCGCTCGCGTGTAATAATTACGTGGAAGCCACTCCTCGTAAACTTGTTGAGCACGGCAGCATAAATTATTCGTGCTGCGCTCGCAACCAATCTGAATTTTAAACAAAAGCGTCGAGGTTATTGCTCAAGTAGCTCGGTCGAATTGTCATTGAGCCGCGAGCAGCGCGTTTTGTGGAGAAAATGTTGTTGCTGCTGTTGCTGAATAATAGGCGAATGTAGGTATTAGTCCTACTTACAGGACATTATGTGCGTCCTGACGATCATAATGTCTCCATCGTAGCGTGTCTCCTCGTTTGCTTTTTCGCTCGCTTATTACAAGTCACATGCGAACTCGTCGCCGCTGGTTTTGTTTTCTATTTATACACATCCTACGACGACACCGCCATCGTTGTCTATTCGCGCATGTGTATGCACACATTAGACAACTATGTCGCTAGCGCAATAATTTTGTTGCTGCCTGCGAAACGACACTTTCGATCAGCAAAAAAAAACACAACCGGATACTCGACTCTCATGATCTAATTATTGAATGCCAAATAAGTTTTAGTGGAATTTGGAATTTTGCGCGGCGGAAAATAAGAAATGGAATTTACAGAGCATAGACGGGTTTCAATTGGAAAAATAATTTAGTTAATTAAAGCGCTTTGAGCGTCGAGTTGGCGATGCTTTGTATACGTATGAAAAGCGCACAAAAAGTGTGGAGAGTGAGTGGAAGAGTTGAAGCAAAAGAATGAAAATCAAATTGAATTGAAAAAGAAGCTCGTCAAACACTCGACGACGACGACGGCGGCGGCGGTGGAGGACGGGCAGCCGTAATAATTGTGCGCTGATGAGAACGAGGACGGTGGCCATTGCAATGCGATATTATTCAAACAGCGCGCGCGAGGAGACGCCCGCGTCGGAGAGGAAATTAATTAGTTTGCGCGCCGCGGACGAAAAAGTTGTTTGCCGTCTCCGGCGCGCCGATTCGCGGATCTTATTTCACGGGCGCTGCGCCAATAAGAATAGGCCGGAAGTTGGAGGAGTGTTTGTAAGGCTCACCTTCCTTGACGCCTTTTGTCCGCGATCGCGCGCGCGTGTATTACACCAGCAGCGCAATAACGGAAAAACTTACAATTTACGTATTCATCGGCACAAATAATTGCCGTTCGTTCTAGCGAGAGAAAAACAGCGCATTATTTTGCAATCATCGATTATCATAATCTCCGCGAAGCAGGAGAATCGTCGTTTGGTCTCAACAATATTTGCGCAATTATTGCGCTCGTCCTTGGTCACTTCCTGTTGTGCACCATCGGGTTTTTTTTGTTGTCATAGAATTTTCAACGCGTTTCGTGCACTTGCCATTAAGAAATTAGCGCATGCAACTTTGGGAAACCTTCAAACGTTTAATCTAGATTTCGAAGCATTTCGGTAATAAATATTGGATTATCAAGTAACAAAAGTGAATAAAATTGAGGTCACAAAATTGCCATTGAATAAAAATATTGATTACACACTTTTGTGCGGCCGAAGGACGAATGCCTTTTTGGGCCGTGGCGAACAATAAGATTTTGCGAGACGTCAGCGATGACAATTCGGGCGAATTTGTGAAACAAGAGGGCATAAACACGAACCGGGCGAATTGCATTTTATGCATCGGTATTGTTCGAATTCCGCGCATTATTATAAGCAACGCGCGCGCGCAAGAATGAAAAAGGGGGTAAGTACAACATACAACACGGTCGTTTGACGCACATCTGCCGGGCACCCCCTTGAAAGAAATTACCACCTGGCCGTCGCGGCGCGCTCGCTCGGGCAAGCAAACAAGAAGGGCGCACTGAAACGCGCTGCTTGCGCGCAAAAAAATACCTTGTTACTCTTCAACTTTATTCACTTGGCGCTCGCCTCGGATATTTATGACGATGATTATCCAGAATAATGCATTGGCGTCGTCGTCGTGCATCTGTGCGGTTTCATTCCAATGCATTTAGCAACGCCATACGCGCATACAAGTAGTTGGACAACAACACATGTTTTCTTACTTGATGCAACACACAAAAATACATTTTCATGAAGAAGGCGCGTTTTTAATAAGAGAATTAAATGAGCATCAATCTTAATCAATCTCTTTCCTGCCCACCGCACACGTAGGCTTTCTTCAAGATGAAGATTTCAAGATTTCAATCGAATAGACTAAACCGCCCACTGAATATGTCATTCGTATTGTTTGCACACAATGCAAAGAGGGCGCAATTTAAAAAGTCGATCTTCAGGTATTTTGCTGTCTGTGCAGCCGCCGAAATAAATTCTAAGGACCGCAAAAAAGACCAAGTGATCTAATATTGTGCCAATCAATGATCGATCTGATTTTCAGTACACAAAACGACGCAAAGCGACATTCGATATCATTGCATCTGCGCGCACGCGCAAAATAAACAGATTAAATTACAAGCAGATTGTCTTCGAGATGAAGATCTTTAACTTGAATTAAATGACTGACCATTGGTCAAAACAGATGTAATTTCCTATTAATATTTCTTTTGAACTCATCTTTTGTATTGTGCGGTGCGCAAACGAACGGATGTTTATCTCTCGCCGAGCGGAGAACACGATTCGGCATTGTGTTGCATAATTCAAACAATAATTAACTTACGGGTCGCCGGCAGAAAAATATTGAGAGCGCACGCAAAACATAGAGAGCAGCTTGTTGATCATCATCATCATCATCATCATCGTGCCAGATGATGATGTACTCGACGATTTCAATTGTATGCATGTCGAGAGTCCGCGCGCTCGCGCTTTCAAGTCCGATGACTTTATACCGTGCATCCTGGATACCGCGAACTCTTTGGACCGCATCACCGATACGTTGCGATGCGCGGTGCGGCTCTCCGGTAATGTTACGTTCGCGCGCTCGGCCGGATATCCTTTTTCTGCGCGCTCGGAAGTGTGCTTGATGGCCGCGAAACTTTCGGTGAGAAGCACTCACAAATTAAAGAAATGCATATACACAAACACCTAGTATAACCATCCAACTAGCTGGCCGTGTGCGCGAGACTGTAAATAACATTGTAAATATTTCGGCGAGGCCAAAATTGCCTTTTTGCATTTAAATTAATCGTTTAATCATCGAATTCGAACGCCGAGCGCACAACTTTCAAAGTTTAATGCTCGATTACTTTGGGGTTAGAGTAGGCAAAGTAATGACGTCATGCAAAGATGACGGAATGTTTTGAATCGAGTTCCTCGACCTTCTTAAGGCAGGTGCTGTGCACTCGACCACCTTGAGACGCACCAACTATTTTTAAAGGGATCGCTTGCCATTCAAAGAAATGCTCAATGAATCTTGGGGTAACATACACCTCAAGGAAGGTGCGCTATTATTAAGATTTTCTATACAATCTTCTTAACAGGTAGACGTGCAAAATTCGATCCAAGACGTTTTTTCATGACGTTGAATACTAATTTAATATTAAATTAGAAAATATTTAAGGCGTTTTTTTTGGCAACGTTGCAATTCGTTTATTTGTATTGCTGTGGCGTGGTAGAAGTAGTGCAAATAGAATTTTGGAAAGCAAAGCACACGCGTCGTGCACGAGCTGAAAATTTTTTCTGTTGTCAAAACTCCCTTTGAATCCAACTCCCTTCAAGCGGCTGCAAGGCAAGCAACAGTAGTCACAACCTGGTGGTGGTGCAGCACACGCGCGCACACAAAAGAAAGTGGTCTCCCCTTCTTTCGCCCTGGCGATAACAACAATTCGACACCGGGCCCATAATCTTAATACGTCATTGTGATGTTAATGCCCTGCGTCGACGTCTACAAGTTGCACAACTGCGTACGCTCACACTACTCGCTTACTACGATTTATTCAACCATCTGCCACTTTGGCCAAGTGTAGCGTACATAGCGGAGCGATAGTGTGACGTAATGGTTGTGGTGTAAGACGCGTGCCCCTCGGTTTACTTTCTTGCAAGTTAATGACGTAATCACCGCTATTGCGTGCACGCCGAGAGGCGGTGTTTAAGGAAGTCACGTTAAGCGTCTCAAGGCTGTAGGACTTCCGTTCGCTCGACGCTTGTGTTTACACGTCAAACACTTTGTTAACCGGTAGTCGTAGTAAGATTAATCGGTTTACTTACTTGTTAAGATGTTTACATTGCGTTAGAAAGCGGCGCTTTCTCTGGGAGGTGTACGATTTGAAGATGATTTATTAATTAGTATTTAATTTAAATGCGTCGCGAGTTCTTCTCATTGATTAACCCACTTTGTCGGGGAATTGCGGTGCGCGTTTTACGTAGAAAATGTATTTTTCATGTCTCGAATGCGACTCGATTATTATGCATTGCTATCGACAGCGACGGCGGCGGCGGCGGTGGCGGCATTGGAGGTAGCGATATTATTTTTTATAATTAGAGTACGATTGTGTGCGGATCCGACCTCAAGCGTATTCTCTCGTACGAGTCATGATTATTAGTTTATCCATTCCGTGTAATAATAATTCAGTGCCACGCTATTCGCGTGTTTTCTCTCGTGCGCTTAAGGAAAACATTTATTTTAAAGCCGTTCGTACTTTTCCGAACGCGACGCATCTAAAATATTAATGGCCTTAATTTATTCGGAAACACCCAGCAATCGCCAACACAACTTATGTCGCGGCGGTGGCGGCGGCGTAAATATAAACGCGGAATGCATGCTTTCACTGCTAGCTGGCAGAGAGATATTTTGCTTCGTGCATCGCAGATACATAAATATTTTAACGACATATCTTTGCCGACAATCGCGTCTATTAAAATAAGTCACGCTTGTTTCGATTCCCATTCGCTGGAAAATTTATAACCAACCCGCCTTTCTCACGTCTACGAGGAATCGCACACTGAAGACTTAATTAATTAATTAGCGTGCTAAATAAGTGATTAATGCTGTAATGATTATCTCATTAACTACAACGTATCAAGATCATTTCAAGAAAATTATTTCATTACAATAACAATGTGTATTATCGATGGTCACAGGGTAGTTTTTCGAATTGTTTATAATTGAGCATGCGGTATTTTTAATATTAATTATTTAAATAATTTATTTACGAGCGTATTCGACTTTCTTTGAAATATATATATTTGTATTAATATATTATTTTAGTGACACGTAACGCAGTAAACATACTTTTACTTGGAACAAAAATCAATTATGAATAACCCTTTTCTACAGGGTGATTATTTAATCGAAAATAATTTATAAAATAGACAATTAACTTTCGTATCAGTAATTGCTAGGGATTTTTGTGTTTTTGGTTATTATTTCGATAGTGAGGTTATGTCTTTGAGATTCACCCGGTATATGTATGAAATGGGGTGGTTTTTTTCCAAAGTAGTGTCCACTATGATAACAATCGCCTTGCATGATCGCGGAGAAATTCACGTGCGCGACATCGAAGCATTTCCCATGTTAGCAGCGAGCGAGCGAGCGAGTTCATTTATGAAACTCTCGCACTTAGAATACGATTTACTTACAATACCTGAACGTACACGCATACAATTGCATAAAAAATATAATTGCGAGCGATAGATAGATAGACAAGTTAATGCGTGTGTGTGGAACTAATAAGTATACAAACGCTTAATGAGTGTGTGTATTGTTGCGTGCGCTATGGGCGCACCGGAACCGCTTATTGTGTGCGCCTTAGCTACTTAGCCGCTTCCTGCAAAGCGTCGCGCGCTTCCGCCGTCGCGAGAGAGTTGTTTGTACACTTCCTGCTGCTCGTGTGCGCTTCCTTTAGCAATTTGCGCACCCTTTGCGTGCGCGCGGCCCTTTTGCACGCGCGCACGCGGCGCGTACAGGTGTGATTTTCTTGTCGCTTGTTGCTTGACGCTCTAATCACTTAATTCGTAAAGTCATAACTTGCCGAGGTGCCCCGTCGCAGCAGCAGCGAAGGATGCGAGATGATTAATTGAGTGCGCGCCTTTCGAACGAGATCAAAATCGATAAGCGGCGCACACACTCTTTATCTCGGCGAAAAAGAGATTCGGCCACCGCAGCACGGCCGCCGCCGATGTTGCCGCCGCTGGCGCGCGCTTTTATAATTCAGTTATTGATTTTGTCGGGCGGGCGGCCGGACCACCGGCCGTGTCCCGGCCGCTGATGGTGGTGTGTTGTGCCCACCATGCGGCGGTGGTGGTGTGTGGAGGTGCATTAAAAATTGAAATAGATTTTTGCCATTGTGTAGTGTGTGCGGTGGTGCCCGCGCACACACCAACGCGTTATCGCGCGCGCGGGCTTTTTTTCGGCGGCCGAACGTGTACTGTGCGTGTGCGCGGTGCTAGCGCGCGTCATCAGCCGCCCCCCGAAGTGCCCCGCTCTCCATCTCGCTCTCGGCGCGTACAGTTTATCATGCGTCGTCTGCCCCCGATGCCGACACGTGTGCGTATGTGTGTGTATGCACACACGAATGATGGGCAGCGCAAAAAATACGTGGGGGGCGGCAGAAATGGACGAACCGCCACTCTTTCTCTCTGCCCGTACGACGTATGCATGTGTGCGCGTATATAATTTATGAACGCGTCGGCGGCGGCGGCGTTTTACATGTTTTTCCGCTGGCATCTGTCACCAAATTACCGGACCCTTTCAGTCACCTGTGAATTATTCAGAATATTTTAACCCCGCCGCCGCCGACGCCGTCGCCGCGCCCCCGAACATCAGTGGCGAACAACGAGAGCAAAGGTGTTTGAATAATTAGCATAATTAACCATTTTAAAAATGCATCGTCCAATTTCAACCACGTCCGTTTGTTTTGCTTTCGAACGGCAATCGGAAACACTTAATAAATCACGAAGAAAATGCGACGTCGGCACGCGCCTTACGAAGAAATGGCCAACTTGTTGCGCTTCCGTAGCGGGCCCCGGGACGATTTACTTAAGGAGAACTCCTTGCGGCCAACACAACTTCCTTATAAGATTTCCCTCGCCGCGTCGAGACGCCACAAAAGCGTTTGTGCGCGCAACAGGTTGCCACTCAAGGAAGAAAATAAGGGGCTTCACTATGAATGCTTTCCTCGCGCTTTTGTGTAAACGTCTTGGCGTCTTATCGGCGTCGCTGCCGCCTCCGCTACATCTTATTACGCGTTTAAGAAGCACGTGATTAAATCTTGCTCAAGCATTCAACTCGCTCATGCTTGCTTCGTAATGAAAACGGAAAGTTTAATTTAACTCGGAAATTGCTCGAGAGTTAATCGAAGCAAATTACAGCCGCCGTCGCCGTCGCCGCCGACTTTCTGATTAATTTTCTCGTTCTTCTTCTTCTCCATCGTCCCTCGCTCGTCTTCGACTTGGTGCATCGCGGTGCACAATTAAACTCGCAACTGACCAAAAAGGTAATTTATCTTCACCGCCTCTTTCAATACTTGAAACTTCTTCGAAGTGAATTAATTGCGTTCCAAATGACTTTTCAAATGGGTCGACGGGTAAAACTTGTACGAAATTAATTAATTAAAATTTTTAGCCAATCGCAATAAAATGTGAGTACAGTACAGAAGAGTAGATTTTATTGATTTTCGATTATCAATTTTATCTCTGCGAATGCCCCTCGCTGAGCTTTACAAATAAACTCCAAAAAATGCATCGGATGCATCATAACGGGAGAGTACCGCGTCAATCGATAGATTTTGAAATGGGGAACACTTGAACGTGTAGACCCACCGAGGACAGCTGCACCCATCTTGCCCTTCTGGCTCGTGCCCTTGTGCGCCACACCGCCAGCTGACTTCACTGCCACCAAGCGGGGCAGGAGTCTTTGAGACAACAAAGAAACTGGATGCGCGTCTCGTCTGCACCCCTAAAATGCATTGTAAAGTCGTCGCACCCTTCTTGCTTTTCGCCAAATATTCAGTAGCGATCTCCCAATCTACGCGAATAAGGGCGATGTAATTTTTTGGGGCACTCTATCGATATATGGCACTTCTTTACGGAGGGTTGCGAATATCCTACTCCTCCTCATCGCCGTGGCAGTGGGTCATTAGGACCTTAGCGCATGTATGCACGTATGTAGTTCGAAAAACGTAAACGCAATCGACAGCTTTGGCGTATTTATGAATGTGGCGCGTGCACGCGATCCATTTCGACTTGCGTCGGAGGCGGAATCAATGCATATTCGCGGTGCGGTATGTGCATGCATATCCAAATTGGAAAAATTTTAATTATGCATTCGGCTTTATTAACAACCTGTTGATTGGAAAATTAATAAATTGATGCGTGTGTTTGTTGTATTTGTCCCGCCGTTTGATTGTGTGCTTGCGGTCGAGCGCGGTCTCATTGCATGGCGGCGGCAGCGGCGGCGGCGGTGTGTATGCGCTGGTGTACAGTTTGCTCGCATGCATGCATTATTATTATGCGTGCTGTGCCGCCCCCGCGCATTGAACTTCAATAATTCGCGACGATTCATTCATAAAATGGAAATTTGCAAAATGTAAATGCGCATGTAAATGATACGAGTGTGTGTTATTTGTATTATTATAATCTTGATGCGGCGAATTCGAAAATCGTAAACGCAAACAGCTGTTGCGGTATGATTTCAAGTAGTTGCAGATCATTGTTATCGATATCTACCTGATTATAACAATTTTGATACATCTTGAGGTGTGTTTCTTAAGATTCTGCACAAACAACATGTGCAAGAAAGGGGTTGCTCAGACCTGCAAGGTAACTGAATGACAATGGCAGATTTAATCTGTTGGTGTGCAGGTATACACAATATGAAGTATTTAGATTTGCAAGAAGAAAAGCATCTGATGCATATTCAATTGCAGAAAGGGTTTCCAAATTTTGCGAAACATCTGCACCGTTTGCAGCTTGATTTTGCTGCATTTTCAACAATATTTTATCGAACTCGTGCCAAAAACTTGGACATCTGCGCTGTGGAGAAATATAAAATATTATGGAATTATAACACTTGGCTATACAAATTGCACGCGCTTGCTTTGCTTACAAAGAGGGAGCGAAGAAGCTTAGATTGTAAATAATTTTATCGGTGCCAATATCAATAAAAGGGTTGAATTATGCGCGCGCGTACTAAATGAACGACAAAGCGTGCGGTGTGTGCGCGCGAATGAAATCAAAGCATGCGTTCAAATCAAATGGGCAATTAAATGTTTTACAGCTAAATAAAACACATTCGGGTTTAATAACCTTGAAACCAATATTAGTACGCCACTTTGTGCTATTACACAATCGCGGGAGGCGGTTGGGCTCCCGCGTGCGCACAATGCTTGCGGATGTGTTACCCTTAAGAAATCTATCTTCTCGTTGATGACGGCACGTTTGTGCAATTTCCATTTCTCAATTGCCATAACTGCGCGCACGTCGAAAAAAACCACGTTTGCCACCTGGAGTTTTCCCGAGCACTTTATGGCATGCTCCTCAAGAAGTCCTCCTCCACATCACCTGTCCATTGCTAAATGCCGAAGAGACCCATACAGTTCTAACAAGCATCGCTTCTCTCATTATATCCAGCCACACAAGGAAATTAGCTGTTAAACGCACAGAGCATTTGATACAATAACGATCTACAAATAACTTCCGGCCTTCTGGCCAACACGAGTTCTTTTGCTTAATTGCCAATTTTGGTCAATGTTCCATTCTTCCTCTTGTGCCCCCACTGAAAGTTCTTCTTCTTGGATGTTTAACAAATGCGATAATAGGTGACAAGTTTTAAGAATGCGCAACCAATGTTACAAAGCCTAAGTGACTTTTAAAGTGACATCTTTATGTTGTCGAAATTGTATGGTTGATTCATCACCCTGTATGCACATATTTACATGCGCAAATGTTTGTTAATAATTAGCGATTCTCGATTAACGAATGCACACACGAAGTGCACACCCCTTTGCGGAGGCGGCGGGAAAAAATGCGAACGTCACCGCAATGGAACACAAGATCAAAACCTCGTTGTTAAACGAATCGAAATTGAAAACAAACAAAAGCACACGCGGTTTCCGAGTTGAACTTATTCTCAGTTGTTGATGTTGTTGAATGTGGATCGAATGGGACGACGAGTGAAGTTGGATAATTTTATTACAATTTTCTGGAAATTCATTGATTAGCAATGTGGTGGTGTGCGAATTAATTAAATAGAAACGGGCACTGCAGCAGCAAATAATGAGACGAGAAGAATATGATGGATACACGCGCGAGTTCAAAGTCCGTGCAATGAGATAAAAGTGCGTTCGCTGGCTGCGGCAAATGTGTGTTGGCGGCGGTGAGCGGTGGCGGCAAAGCGAGAGTCTCGCCGACGCGTCGCACATCTCGCTTGCGCGCTCGTACTCGCGCGCTGATAAGGGAGGCGCATGCGTTCGCGCGAGATTTTAAAGCGGCAATGAGGGAATCAAACGGCGCACTTTTGAAGCGATGACCGCTCGTTCGATCGATGTTTTATATAGCGATGCGAGCCAGCGATGGGGTGGCCACACCCTGGGCTAATTGAATGATGTGCCCGCGCACCGCACACTGATTTGCGTTTTTCGCTCGTCGCGCATTTTCACCCTGCCTGCTTGACTTAAGTCATCGCGTTTTTGCGCGCGCAAAGACTGAAAGTCATCGTCTTAATCGAAACGCAGACAGGACACGACGTGCGAATCGGAAAAGGGAAATTGCGGATTGTCATAGCAACAAACCGAAAGTTAATTAAAGTAGTTGTGAAGCGGACTGATAGCCAAGGGGTGGCAAATTCGCTTCGCGCACGAATAGCGCCCACCCCGAAAAACGCAAGACAGACCGTGTGTCTTTGCTCGTCGTAGCCGTCGTCGTCGTTTGCCATATGGACGCGCGTGCGGCAAGCAAGCTACACAACCCATTAAAGTAGCGCGCCCCGTTTATAAGCATTTGACCATAAAACAGGCGCCTTTCTTCGAACTCGAGCGAAAGTAATTAACGCGCGCGCGAGTACGTCTGTAACAGTTGCGCACGATAAGCCTACGATCGGCTGATGCGGCCGCCGAAATAACCCTGCGAGGGTGAAATGAGAATGAGGAAAGGTGCTTGCTAGCGTCGTCGTCGACTGCGGTGGTGGCAGCGGCGGCATCGTAAGTTTCACGACGTGAAAAGTTTTGTTTAATGAGGTGCGCGCTTGTTAATTACATGTGTACTAATCGTTCAAAGTTACATTTGTAATTTTATAAAAATCAATCACAAACACATTGTGTAAAATGCTTTGCACACTGCTAACCCTGTTGTATATGACTTAAAATAAGTGAAAGTCACCTTTTTTAGAATATAAACAAACCGATCATGCGACTTGTCTCAAACTTGTCTATTGCTTACGAAAGTCTTGAATTAAGGAATATCAAAGATTAGGAAGAAATTCGAGTTAATATCAACCTTATTCCATGTAAGTACAATATTTATGCAGAAATAACGTGAATGTGCATACTCTTCGCCTTCGTTGGTCATTTGTATCAATACGTGAATATAAGCCTGCATGTGCAGAACGCAAAAGCCGGAAACCGGGAAGTGATCGTCGTGTGCGCATTCTCTCTCGTCATTTGCAATAGCTTCGGCTCTTTAGTGCTTCTTCTCTTCGTCGAATGGACGCGATGGCCAGTGGGCAGCGCGAGAAAGACGTGCGTATTGTAAACGAAGCGCATAGCAGTGAACGGCGGCAGTGGCGATGGCGGCGCGCAGGGCGAGGAAGGAGAGAAGAGGCAATTTTTCAATTTTCAATTCGCTTTGCCCGGTGCGCGCGTATGCTAATTAGGAATAGGATGTGTATAGCTGGCAGGCAATGCACGCGCCGGAAACTAAAAGAGCATTCGGAGTTTTCACTCGCGCTTTTTTATTCGCACTCGCCGCTTTTCCTGAGTGACTCTGCATGCCTGCCTCCCGGTGCGCGTGTATGAGTGTCGTTGTTGTTCACTGAAAATGCTCACGAGTTAGTTGCGCAAGCCAAGGGTCAGTTTCCTCGTTTCTCTCTTCAAACACTGACTGACACACACACACAGTGTTAACAAATTAAATACGAATACCTATGCGTGGATTAATGTGTTGGATTGCGGGTGTACAAAAATGAGAGAAAAATATACCATGTGTTTATGCTACATTTGATAAACTATTTCACAAGCCAAGCAGAAGAATTGCCAATGAAACATTTAATCATTAAAACAATGAAATAATAAATAGGGAAATTTTCGAAAGAATTATTTAAACATATTGTAAAATTGTCGGGGGTGGGTGCGATGAGTAAAGGGTTGCAAGGATATAGGTAGTGGGTACATGAAAAAAATCTAAAAAGTTTTGCCTTTCACGTTTGATGTAGCGTAGCGCACTAGATGCGCGGTTATTTAGAAAAACATTCGAGGAGAAACAAAAAGTAGAAGGCCTTTTTAAATGCCTGTACACAGCATCATCATCATCATCGACCCTAATATCTTAATTAGATGCCTATTGGCCAAGTTCAAACTAGCCTCCGACGGCGGCAGAGAGCATCCTCGGAAGTGAAGCATCTCGTCGTGCTCGTCATCGTCGTAAATCCGTAGCAAAACAGTTGTCAGTACAAGCGGGCACTTTAGCATGTGCATGCACGTACCACCACACGCGCTAAGAGAGCGACGGCGGCGGTGGCAGTCGAACCCAACCGCCTCAGTGGAGTTTGTCAGCAGCGAGAGATTGTTAATAACGCGACAATCGATACCTTGAGAGCGACCGAACGCCCGCCCGCCCGCCGCTCGAGAGCATATAATCCGGCGGTGTGTAAGCAAATATCGGCCGCTTGCCTTTTGTCTTTGCCACGTGAATGTGCGCGTTTGTTTGCCCATGCCCACTAATAAGCTGCCGTGTGCACGTGCATTTCGCATGCTCAAACTTAAACTGCATGCAGTCTTTCGTAAACAAATTTGCTGCGCTGAATTTTGAAGATTCCTTAGATAGGGATGAGCATTTCGTGAATGGATATATAAAAGGCGAGTGCTTGACTTAAATACTCTTTGCACGCGCGCGCGAGCCTCGAAACTAAAGTGACAAACACGCTTACACTCTGCATTCATATTTTATATCGTGATGATGACGACGACGACGATGATGATGATGGTGATTATTATTAGGAAGTGACTAAGTCGTCTAATTGCGCACGCCGCATTACACTCGACGATTGTTGTGGGAAAATGTGATTCGTCGTGTGCGCGCGCGTTCTGGTCGAAGCGCAGCTTCTTGACGAAGAAGAGTGTCTGTCGTCTTTAATGATGATTCTTTCACGCATTCACTCATTCTTTGCGCTCGATACACGCGACGTTTCTTAATAATCTCTTAATGATGCGGGCCGCGCGCGTTTCTAGTGTTTCGCGTTTGCGCGCTAATGCGATTTCCCTGCTGCCGTCGCCGCCGCCGCCGCCGCCGTCGGAGCGTGCTTGTGAAGAAGATGCAGCCGCAGGAAAAGTGGAGCGCGAAAGATTGCCGGAGTGTGATGAGCGGAAAGAGTTGAGAACGAGACGCGACGCGCGAATATCTGGGCCTTGCACAATTGTAATTATATGAATCTAGCGCACAGCGAGCGAGCTGCGGCGGTGAGGCTGCACTGGGGGTGGCTAAGACGAGCGCCTGAACACCGTCCCTAACCTGCCTCACACCCTTGGCGACCTTCCCCTTTTTACTTACTTACTTACTTACCCTGCCAGAAGCGCGTCAGAGATGCCATTCATTCATTCATTCGCTTGTATTGATCTCGTCGCGATCTCACTCTCTTTGGATTTCTTTCAACCCTTTACAAAAAGAAAACAGAAAGTAAAAAAACACACGCTGATGTTAACAATTTTAATAACTCGACATTTATGTGAGAAGAAAAGACAACATTATCCTAATTACTACTTGAAGAAGGACTGGAGAATGAAAATCATACCGGAAACGTCTTTAGAACGTTTCACACTTTCTTTTTCCGGTTTGTGCGTCGGGCATTCATTGTTTGCGACTTTTGCATAACGATTTGACTTGCATATTCCTTGAAGGCGTTTTGCAATGCAAGACCGGCATTGGCATTGTCAATAATCTGCATTTCGCGTGATGCAGGGCTGCAGCCAGCAACTTCACAAGAAGATTTCTTCTCGCCGCATCCCTCATCGATTCGAGGCAGAGGCAGAGGCAGACGACATGAGTGCATGCACTTATTTGTAGTGTGCAGCAGTCATCGCTGCTTCTTCATCTTGGCGCGGGTAAAAAAATTGCAGGAGCATCGCGAATAAGGGGGTGAAATCACGGATGCTTTCTCTTATCGGCGCGAGTGCATCCTAAGACTTTGCATCCCTTCGCACGGTGCGCGCGCCCGCGCTCTCGCTGTCAATGCAACGCTCACACAAGGAGGTGGAAGACGGCGGCGGCGGACGCGCAAAAAAAGGGTTGTAAGTGGTTGCATTACAGCGCGCGGTAGCACTAAGAAAAAATTTCGCTCAGCACGCTTCTACCCCTCGACTCATCGCCGACGATGATGACGACGACTTCATGAATCATCGCATAGAAAATACGATTTTCTTTATTTTCCAGAAATTTCGCGACGAATGCAACGCGGATTAGGCGCGAATTTATATTTAACGCATATTTTTTTACGTGCGCGCGAGCATGGAAAATTATTCGTCTGGGCATTGTTCAAATATGCTTATGCAATGAGTTTGCGAGCGGGGAAAAAGTGGATGTAATTTGCGCTCGGTGCATAATTATTTATAACGTTTTTTGGCAATGTCCGAGGGGGCGGCATGAACATTCATTCGGAACATGTGAAACTCGGGGTGCCGTTTCAGTTGTTACATTAGCGTTTGCGTTGTTGGCATGCATAAAGTACACATGTGCACATACATGGATATCTCTCACTGGCGGCAGCGGCGGCGGCAACTCGACGTTTGTATACTGTGCTGTAGTGCTCTGGCAGCGAGCGAAAAGACTAAAAATGCATCAAATGGACTTGAACTACAACGACTACTGAATAACAAAATTAAAAATTCATCGTAATATTTACCAACAACCAGCCACAACGCCAAGAATTTGAAACTCAAAGATGAGACAAGGTTAATTTAACGTTTTGAAGAAAAACTTTACGTCTCTTCCGTTTTCCGCTTTTGCCACGTGCGCTCTATGAAACGGCACGTGTACTTTAATTAAACTCAGAAGAGGCAGGCAAAACATAAATTTGTTTCGGCGAAAAAAGTTGTAGACGAATGAAGAGAGTCATTTGAAACGCACGCGTAACTTGACCTTTTTACAAACGATGTGCTGCCTGAAAAACCGGAAGGTAATAAGGTGTGATTGTCCGCCGGAGATGAGGCACGATGATTGCGGTGGTCACCTTCCGGTTCCGTTCCGGTTCGCGCGCACTTCTTCCGACTGCTGTGACACTCGCGCTCGCGTTTTTTCTTACGTCGCAATTTATAATTAAACTTTGTTTTTGTGTGAGAAGATCACTTTATCTTGCAGATAAAGTGGAGTGGAATCTTATTATTGCACACGCATAAAAATCAGCGTCATAAAGCGTTTCGAATCAAACTTTTCATTCCTTTAATGCGTGCGCTCGCTCGAGGATGAAGAAAGGTGTAGTAAAAATGCGCGTTTAAAAAGTTTTGTTTTTTTTAGTGTGGAACGATACAAATTACGGTCGTGTCGTATATGCGCGCTCGGGCAAATAAAAGCAAATAAAAGAAAGAAAGAAGCGCCAAGCAGAAATGTCAACTTAACTGTTTAGTGTCCAATATGCGCGCAACGCTCACGTCATTCGCAATTCTTCGTCTTTTTAGCACGTTTATATCGCTCGCCGTACGACAAACGAAGAGCTTTGGATGATGTCGTTCAAGAGGTGTTTTACGATACGGTCATAGAGCGATCTTACCTTCAATATGCATTACATCAGCGGATGACTTTTAAAAAGAAAGCACGGCAAAGCAAAGCCCCTCAGCTAAGGTTATTATTTGTTGCGGGGGTCTTCGGGGGGCGGCAGAGTTTATTATTGTCATGCGCTTGCCTGCTTGCTGTTGCTGGAATGTGTGAATTGTAACGACGTGGGGTTGCATATTGTCATTTTTATCTGCGGTTAAAATAAACCTCGAACGCGCGCGCCGAGCGACGATAACAATTTTTATAGTTAATTTTCATGCCCGCGCGCTGCTCGCTCGCCGCCCGCGATCTAAATAAAGTAAAGGTATTTTTCCTCTTCTTGCGCGCCCGCTGCGTGCTTTATGGCAATTTCATCGTTAACATTTTCCCTGTCTTTGCCGCGCGTGTAAAGAGAAGTAGAGAACTTTTTCCTGCCGCGAGCGAGCGCGCGCGCGCGTGTGTTACTTGTTCCAATTTTTTTCCATTTCGTTCTTTTGCGTGTACGCCGCGCATAGTTTTTTATTGCCCGCCTGGCACAATCAAAAGTCTATCGCGTCAACTTTTCTATGGGCTTCAATTACAGATTATAGGCTTCGCCTTCGCCTGCCGCCGCCCCCGCGCACATCTTCGGCGGTAATAACGGGGTCGAAAAAATGTGATAGCCCTTCAAGTGGTGGCTAAACGACGAAAGTACAGTCATTTGTTTCACTTTAACTTTTCGATCGTTGGTTTGATTAATTATGCACGAGACGTCATCGTTTTTCGGTGGTGCGACGTGCTTTTTTCGGGCGCGCCGTCTCCTCGCGCCGCGGCGCACATTAACTAACCCCTTTACCGCGCGTAATAGCATAACCTAATAGAACTTAAAGTGGTGTTTATTGGGAAATGTTGGCGGCGCGTACGCCTCTTTCGTCGGAATGATGATGATAGCCTTTCGATTCGTGCTGGAACAATACGAATTAAATACAAACAAAAAGCACTCCAACCTGAAATGACAGCGCAAAGAGGCGGCTCGCGTTGAGGTTATCATTGTGTACCGCTGAAATGTTATTAGCCTTCTGGCAGGATTACCTACAAACTGCCGTCGTGCCGCCGCCGCCCTCGAGGGAATCATTTTCCTCCGCTTTGTAGCAGCTACGTTTGTTGATGATTTTTCTGTTTGTCGCGCTTTCCTTGAAGTCTTTTTAGGCCTTTTATGCCGTCCGACCAGTTCACAAATGATTAGTTTTTATTTCCGCGAGGTAATCAAGGAAATTTTTTGCTTTTGTATTTTTCAAATATAACATTTCACTATAGTTTTGTCATTGTCAATTTCAATAGCCTATAACTTTAAAAAATATTTTTTCTTAAATATTCACTTTATACTTACGGATTAAGATTTTAATAATCTTTACTCAAATATGAAGTATTTAATACTTTTTAAAATAGTGTAAGAATTATGAAGATATCTTGGCTCATTTTTGAAATATTAGGAGATTTGTTCAAAGAGTATAAGTATATCAACTTTTTCTTTAATTTCAATATCATATAACTTTTAAAATAATCTTTGTTCAATATGCAAATTTCGATTCGAAATTAGGCATGTAATAATCTTTCATTTAGAAGAGGAATCATAAAAATATCTCTCACAGTTTTTCAGATATTTCTAAATATGTGCAAAGAAGATGTATCAACGTTTTTATTAACTTCAATAGCGAATAACTCATAAAATAATTTTTATTGAGTATTCAAATTTTACTAGAAGATTAAAAATTTAATAAACTTTAATTTTTTGTAAGAATCATGAGGATAACTCAGATACTTTTTGAGATATTAGAAAATTTGTTCAAACAGGATATATCAACTTTAACCTAAACAGCGATCTGCGTGAGATATCACCGAAAGCCTTCCTTCCACAGCAGCACCTCGAAGGTGAAACAAAACGAGCACACTCTTTAAGTCCCCCGTGTTCTCGCTTCCCATATAAGTTTCTAAATTGAATGAATGCGAAAGCATCATTAGACGCGCACAAAACGTCGTCGTCGACGCTTGAGAACCGGGCGCGCTTCCTTCCGCATCCGTCTTTCGCGCGCGTTGCTTTTGCTTGTACAATGCGCACTTAGATGTATCTTTCGTCCGTAAAGAGCCGGCTCCCGGGGCACTTGAAACAAGAGCGAACAATTAATAGGGCCCGGCATGCATAAATCACGGCCGCCTGCGCGGTATGATGTCGCTGGATTCACATACGGGCTCTTGAATTAACATGTGAACAACCAACCAACGAACCAACCAAACAACCACTGAGCAATTGCTAATTTCTTTCTTGGCGTGCATTCACAAATAATAAATTCACTTTAAATTACGGCAATTTGTTCGACAAACAACGCTGCCAGTCCTTGCAAATGCGTTATAAATTGAAGATGCATTATTGGCCTTTTTTTCACTTCGCCGAGGCGGCAGGGAAAAAATGCGAACGCAAGGAACAAGTGTGGAAATCGATTCGACTGATTGCGCTAAAAATACACAGCAGTTAGTGAGGTGTGTTTACTTATTAAATCAATATCGCTATCACGCCTTTGCTATCATTATCTTTAAAGTTGGTTGCAAGTGAGTTTTTGCAAGTGGATCATTAGCATGCGCAATTTTCAATCGCGATTCGAAAACTTGCGCTTTCCAAGCGTTTTTCACGATTTATCTGATCGACAGTTTGAAAGTTTCAAAAGGCGTGTATTCGCTGGCGATTGGCACTAAAGTCTTAATATTACGAGCAATGCGTGCAATGAGTGAGTGCCATCAATAATTCGAGGTTTGCGGTCGAGACATACCCGCGCATCGATGTGTTTAGGTATTAATAACAACGCGCCAAGTGCTCGCAGGGCTTTCTCTTGAGCAGTCTGGTCTTTTGTTTCGAGACGACCCTCTAAGATAGCGCGAGGGGGCGGCCGTCGTCGTGTATCATTTCGCAAAAACACCGCCGTCGAAGCTCAGACATTCAGCGATGTAAAGAATACGAATACGAAATAGGGGTGACTTGCCTTTAGACTCTTTTTTCGTCGCAGCGGCAGCAGTAGCAGCAGAAGAAGATGTGCTTTGCTAATTCTACAACCCCCGCGCATCCGGAACGCAATGCTGCCACTGCCGCAGCCGCCCCCTCGATTCTTATACACCTCGTCGTAAATGCGTTTTAGAAGGAAGCGAAAATCACGGGATTCTTTATGCGCGCTGAGCAGCACTCGCGTATTCATTTGTCAAAAAGGAAGCAGCGTAATGAGGAAGCCGATTAAAAAAGCACACGCACGAACGAGAGAAAATGTGCGCGCGCGCGCGCGCTTCGCGCTAGATAAGACAAGCCGGACAAGTTAATCACGTTTGCTCACTACTGCTTGCTCCCATTGTGCTTAGATGCGCTCCTCGGTTTTGTTTGGGGTTATCAACTAATTGCCATATGGCCTGTCATCGAGTATTACAGCTATTAATCGAGCCTCGTTGCTGGCACGACATTTAAATGCACCTCCACTGCTTGTTTGCCCATTAACCGCACTTGAATGACAAACATTTAAATCTGAAACGCAGTAAATTCATTTAATTCCATGCAGCGATGCAAATTTGACAAAAGATCAGCGCAAATTTCGCCCACTTTCGCTCCAATCACCCAAGTTAGGCGCACTCGCACTTGCTTTCCGTTCTCTGCGATTTAATCACTCGTCGTAATCGTTCGAATGCAATTCTCTCTTTTTTTTTCGGCAGCGAATCCGTCCGAAAATTTTTAATGCCACCCGCCAGCCAAATTAACGAGCAATTAGTGCAGCGTTCGCACGCGTTCCTTGGCTGATTAAATTCGGCAATTTTGCAATTAATTACTGCCAATACTCCATGCAACGCGCACCAGCCGCGGCGGCGGGCGGCGGGCGGCGAGAGTAAGTTATTAAAACGTGAGTGCTTAATTCTCAATTTCGTACACACATTATTTGGCGACTGCATACGCGTACTCTTAACGCGCTCTTTCCGCCGTCTTTATTTAAATTGGGCGCGCAGCTCTCGCTCGCGGATGCCACCGGCCGGATGCGCGTTGTTAAGCAGTGTGACGCGAAGTCATCACTTTAAAGTGCTAATTAGATCACAACGCGTATTTTATTTATACGTTGGCTGTGCCAACAACAAATAAACATTTACGCCACTTACAATATGTGTGCGTCTCTCGCGAGACAATATGTTTCAATTGGCGACGACCAACGAATTCAATTAGATACTTCACACCACGTGTGCGCCTGGATTTTCTACACTTTCATTGCTCGGATCGTGAAATTTAGCTGAAATAACAATAAGTCATAATTAGATATGCGTCGTGGCGGTGAGCAAGAGCCATGACCAGATGGTGACTCACAAGTGGTGGCATATGCGTCGACGACGGCGGCATAACTGGAATCATCATGTGAACACATTCCATATTGTTCCCGCGCAATCAAACTTCAGGTGTTGTGCGTGCGGTTGGCACTAAGATACGAGATGTGCTTCCGGTGTGTTTTGCTGGTGGTCATCGAATGTAGATCGAAAACGCACACACATTCTTTCGCATTTGTAAGGAAGCATATGTGTGTATATATGCGGTCACTTCCGTTCGGGCGGTCATGCGCGTCGAGGAACTGCATTGTTTCCCATGACTTTGGCGCGCACGCGGTGTGCGATACTCTTTTACTTAATGAATAAGATTAACATACACCACTGTTGCTCCCGGCTGTTTTGTCCGTTAAAGTACAAAAATTGCATTGCACCACCTTAATCGAACATGGGGAGCGCACTCCCCTTTGACTGCAGTTGAACGTTTTACAAGAAATTCGTAAATTCTGAAAGTTTCCCACGATTTTCGCAGCATCTTGAATCGCAAGGTAGAAGATGTTTGCTTCTTTGAATGCAAATTGAAAAGATTTAAGGGTTTCACCCCTCTGAGAATTTCTGCGCGCTATTGTAATGCGTCTTTCTTGGGCGAGTAACCGAACGTCTTTGAAAAGTGGATGGAAATAACTCGAAGTAATTGAAGGGAAAAATTATGATTAGAAGTGGTTTTGTAATATAAAACTTGTAGGTGTATTTGTTTAAGTACACGCGTGATAAGAGCACATTGCATACACATGCGCGCCCACGATAGATAAGCGTCTGTAATTCCATTTCATTGCCGGGTAACGCCGATAAGAAGACATGTTCGTACAGAGAGAGCGCCAACGACGAACGCGCGCACACCGACAGATGGTAATTTATGGTGAGAATTACGCGCAAGAGTACTTAAAGCCGCCATATGCTTGTTTAGATGTTGATGACGCGCCGGCGCTCATAATGTTTGTCTGATAAGAGTTTTTCGATGCTGGCATTAATTTTATTCTATTATTATTATATTATTGGAGGTGGCATAATTGCTAATTGAAACAGATCTCTCGGGTTTGCTTTAATTAAGAGAGAGAATAAGAGTTTCTTTGGTGATGCGGAAGAAAATTAAAGACTTGTTTTGCTCTTTGAAGACAAACAAACGAAACGAAAAGCGAGTGGAGTGAGAGATTGGCTTATGAAAGTGAATAAAGACTGGCGGCCGGTATTTAATTAGTGGCCCTGGCGGCGGCTAAGAATGCATTGCAAAGTAGGCTGCGGCACATATTATCTTGCGGGCGGCAGGCGGCAGGCGGTCGGACTGCCTGTTGTGTCTCTTGCGCGCTTCTTGATGCGATAATGTGTGCCAGTTGCATGTATGAATGGCACGAGTGTGTGTAGCGGTGGCGGCAGCGGCGGCGACGACGGCGGCGTCGGCGTATGTGCATGCACTCGTGCGGCTCGCTCGCTCGTAGATCAACAGTTGTGCGTTGAACACACGGGGCCGCAGGTGTTCGTATAGAGAGGAGAGCTCGCGACGTGGAACGAGCCACTTTGTCTGCATGTGTGTGCGATGTGCGCACTACTCCGACTGACTGACTGACTGACTATAAGTTCTTTGCCGGCCCCAGTCCCGTGGTGCGCTTCTTGCATGCGCGCGTAAGTGTGGTGGTAGCCGTAGAGAGTAGAGAGTAGCACACGTTCGCAGGACGCTTGCTGAAACCGGAAATAAAGAATGCGCCCTCTTTTCCTTCTGCTTCAGGTATTGACATGGGCGACTATTCTTAAGTGGGGACGAAAATTTCTTCTGGAGGGGGAACCTGAACGACCAATAACGTTTTTACTTATAATGTCATCGGAGGAGGAGACAGAGTTCGGTTTGTACACAGATAAACTCCTGAAGAAAACCAAAAGAACTAGACAACGCGTGGACGCCGGCGAGCCGCGCAACAGCTACTCATCGATCCCGAACTTCAGTTCGCGGCCGACCTTTCTCGGCAACGGCAACAGTCTGTACGGCGCGATTTTCACACAACAGCAACAGTTCGGTCTGTTCGGGCCGGGGTTTGCACCCGCGAAGATGCTGAACGAATTGCTCGGCAGGCAGAAGCCGCCCGCGGACAGTGGCGAGAGTGAGGATTCAGTGAAGTTCGACGCGGTGATACGGTGCGACAGCAGCCCGCCGTCGGGCGAGCAGCTCGCACATCATATGCTGCGCGACATCCTGCAGGGCAGGAAGCACGAGTTCCTTGCGCTTGAGCACGATCTGCGCAATGGTCAGGAGCACATCATGAACAACAACAACAACGAACCGGCGAGCGGCAACAAGGCGGACGCGGCGGAGCGCAGTGCGGACGTGGAGGCGGCGATGAAAGAGTGCCTCGCGGAAGCAGGTGTCGTCGGCGATCGGCAGCAGGCCGAGCTGAAAGCGGAGCTGATCGAAGAGGCGCTAAACGGCATGGACACGGACTCGCTGCCGTCGCCGAAAGTGGAACCATCCAGTCCGGCCAAGCCGGAGGACGCGAAAAAGGCGCGCGTGGAGAACATCGTGTCGGGAATGCGCTCGAGTCCCGCGCCGCAGCAGCAACAGCAGCAGCAGGTGAACGGGTGCAAAAAACGTAAACTGTATCAGCCGCAACAGCACGCCGACAGCAATGTGGACCGGTACCTGGACGACGAAGAAGAGCTCGAGGAGCCCATTCGGCAGAAGCGCGTCGAGAAGAATGCGCTTAAGTCGCAGTTGCGCACCATGCAGGAGCAACTCGCCGAGATGCAGCAAAAGTACGTACAGTTGTGCACGCGCATGGACCAGGGTTCGGAGGAGAGTCAAGAGATTGAGGAAACGCCAAGCGATAGTGAGCAGAGCAAGCGATCAGCACCACCGTCACCAACGCCATCGGTAACGACACCAACGACGACCAGCCAGCCGCCGACATTGGCACAGCAGGTGAGCAAACTGAAAATTAGCCCGCCCAGTCGACCGTTTCACAACGGTCTCCTGCACGAGAATCCGCACCTGAGCAATGCGGCCGCCATGTACCTGGGTGTCAGCCACAAGCTGATGCTGGAGCAGGAGGCGCGCATGGCCAAGGAAGCGGCCGTTGCGGCGTCGATGGCAGAATCACATGCGCATGCCGCGAGCCAGCAACAGATACCGCCGCCCAGCCACCACCATCAGCAGCAGCAGCAGCAACAGCACAACCACCACCACCATCAGCATCACCACCAAAAGTCGGAGAACTTTGCCGACCGTCTGTCGATGATGCGCAACATGACGACGCCGACCGGCACAGACCTTGAGGGCCTCGCGGACGCGCTCAAATCGGAAATCACCGCCTCGCTGTCCAATCTCATCGATTCGATCGTGACGCGCTTCCTCCATCAGCGTCGTTGCAAGAACAACGATGCGACAGCGTCCGCCGAGCAGCTCAACAAGGACCTGCTCATGGCGTCGCAGCTGCTCGACCGCAAGTCGCCCAGGACCAAGGTGGCGGAGCGACCACAGGCGCCACCGCCGCCCTCCTCGTCCTCCTCGTCATCGAACAATCAAATGGTAAATGGAAACGGTCCATGTCATCCGATGATGCCTGCGCATCATCTGAATAACATGCACAAGCCGACCTCCACATCATCAACAGATTTGCATATAAGGCCTCCGATGTTTCAGCCGCCAAAGCCACCCGGCATTAGCCAAGCGGCGCTGTACGCGATGAACCATCCGTTCTGCGTGCCCAAACAGGAAAACCCCGAGCAGAACGAGGCGCTCAGTCTTGTCGTCGCGCCGAAGAAGAAGCGGCACAAGGTCACCGACACGCGCATCACCCCGCGCACGGTCAGCCGGATCCTCGGCCAGGACGGCAGCATGGGCATGTCCCCCGCGGCGATGGAGCCGAACGCGTGCGCCTCGCCGCGACCGCCGCCACCCTACCACCAGCCGCCGCCGATGATGCCGGTCTCGCTGCCCACGTCGGTGGCGATCCCGAATCCGGGACTGCACGAATCTCAGGTTTTCTCACCCTACAGCCCATTCTTCCACGGACCAAGTCACGGCCACCACATGGCAATGCAGGTAGGTCCACCCTTTTGCTTCGCACGACAAGTAGCTAGGCTTGCGCGACGTTATCTCGCCTCTCTGGTTCGAATCAAGACATATCCCATTGTTTTGTTGTTAATTCAAACAGTTACATGGTTATTTGCAACAGGCGTCGTCCTCGCCGCCGCGCATGCATAAAATGGAACGCGAATCACCTCCTCTGCACCATCCGCCGACGCTGCTCCATCCGGCGCTGCTCGCGGCCGCCCAGCACGGCGGTTCGCCCGACTACAGCCACATGCGTGGCCACTCCGCCGGCGGCAACATGAGCATGGACGCCGACAGGAACTCCGACTGCAACTCGGGCGACATATCCTACGACGGAATGCAGCCTACTATATCCTTTTACATACTCAAGTCGAGCAATCGTTTATTTATTTCTAGGGCGCAAAAAAGGCACAAATAAGCACACACGCAATATCTTAACCGCCACCGCGCGAAGGCATAAAGCCAAGCAAGCAAGCAAGCAACCAACATACTTAATATCACTACGCTAATCTGATTTGATACGCACTGCTAAGTCTTCTCGCGAGTGTACGATACTCTCCTCGAGGTTAAGTTCTCTTCTCATCGAAACCTTAGCGCGTCCGCGAAATCCCCTTAAATCAATTCAATCCACCTTCAATTTGCATCGTCGTCTTATCAAGCATGCAATTGCAATCGAACGCAATCGACTATCATCGCTACAGCTGGCCACTGTACATTATTAACGCGAATAAATAGAAAGAAAATGCATTTCATTATGGATGAATCAATCGTCTTTTCTCGGGCGGGCCGTTGAGCGAAACAAAGTAACATCGTAACAACGAGTTTGCACATTAAAACGCACGCTGAACATTTAGATTGAGTCGTGAGCTCTGCGTTATTGATGTCTATTATTACAGGAGACTTTTCAAACTAGTAGATGGTGCGGAATCTCGCATGAATAATTGAGCGACGCGCGCTTCTTAGCCCGCCCGCTTTTCTCCGTGCCGAGCGTGTGAGAATCTCGCACATGTCGAGAGAGCACACGAGGAGGCAAAAGAATATTACGTAATAACTTTGCAAAATTCTAAAAGTTTTATTACTAGCCGCTTCGCGTTTCGCAATCAATGAACCGGCCCGCCGACAATGCGCATGATAATGAAGAAGAGAAATGAGAAATGACGGCGTTGCATTGCTAATTCGTCAATTATGGCGCGCGCGCGCGGGGAGAGGTCGAAGGGTGGCTGGGAAATTACTTGCTTGTCTTTTGCGCCGTAATGATAAGTGCGAGTGGCCGTGTACGTCGCTTTTTGTGCCTTTTTTTGCGCTGTAATTTCGCAATTAAAAATTAGAATGATAGTGGTGCGTCGTATTCCACGCACGCAATGCTGCTATCTGTCTGTCTGTCTGTCGATCGCTTGTTATTGCTCCTTAATTCCGGTGAACTCGTCTACATTGACGCCGATGCACCTACGCAAGGCGAAGCTGATGTTCTTCTGGGTGCGCTATCCGAGCTCCGCCGTGCTCAAGATGTACTTCCCCGACATCAAATTCAACAAAAACAACACTGCCCAGCTGGTCAAGTGGTTCTCCAACTTTAGGTGAGTACGAATTTTTTCACGAATAATGCGTGCAGTCCGGCAGTAAGAACAACAACTCGATTATGCACTTGAGGGCGCGCGCGCCGATGCTCATCACACGCATTTGTTTGTCGCTGCCACCGATGCTGCGGCAAACGGGAAAATAATTTAGCGCAAAATGTTGGAAGTACATGCGCGCAACTCTCGCGCATTCGCCCCCGAGCGCAAATACGGTCGGAGGTACACACATATCTCTTGTACGCACGAGGCAGGAGTTGCCGCGTATGTTACAGCAGAGCGAACAAAGCCTGCCAGTTTCATTGCTTGCCTGCTTGCTCTCTTTTTAAATGAAAACTGCCGGAAAAGTCTTTTTTATTGCCGCGTGCATTATTAGCGCATGTGTATGCATCATCATACAGGTTTCAATTCGCGTGCATGAACAAAAAACAAGGCAGCCAACTGACAAACAAACGAAACAAGCTGCTTGCTGCTCATCATAATACAGGTCGATCACGAACAAGTGCACTTTGTACGCATATGTATGTGCATATAAAAATCAGCCTGAAAAGAAACACGAACGAAGGAAACGATATTTAATTATGAATTTGCCGCAAACTCGTGCTGATTCGAGTAATTAAGAATATGTCATATGCGGGGTGGTTGGGAAAAATGGTTTATTATAGTTTATTGAATTTCTCGGGGTTGAACAGGAATTATCCTTGCGTTAAACGTATTTAGCAGGCCGTTTGAAAGCCGTGTTTTTCTTGGATGAAAGAAGAAATTCTTAATTAAATATGAACGTGCGTACGTTTATTAATGGGCTGAGGACAGAGCGTCGAGTTGTCAAGTGTGTGGGTGAGAGCACCGCGCGAGCCACGAGGAAGCAAATTGCATAATGACTAATTTCATAATTTCGCATATGAATGCGCGAATGTGTGTGCGTGTGGTTGGTGTGCACCACCGGCAAAGTTAATTAGATAGAGCGAAAAGGGCGCAGCGCGAGTCAAGCTTGTTCTCTCAAGCGCACGAGGAGGAAACGCGGAGAAAAGTCGAATGTTCCGCAGCGCGCCACTAGAGAAACGACGCCGCCGACGCTGGCGCGTAACGGGCCAGGAGAAAAGAAAAAGGAATGAAAAGAGGAAGAAAAATGAAAAACGCCAACTCCACTAATTAGTCTCAAGACCTTAATTAAGTTATTTTTAATTGAGCAGTACACACGACACGACCGCCGGCCGCGCGTATTCTTTGAAATGGCACAAGAAGTAGAAAAAAACCCACCACCACCAACGCCGCATCTTTGCATCAGCAACGTTTATTAAAAATGAGCAACTGAATTAATCAGCTTGCAATTTCTTTCCATCATCCTCACCATCATCAAATGTAATTGAAAAAGCGGGGCTCGAGCGTGTTTCGCAATCGCACATTCACTCGTGTATTTGCGTTTTGTTCTACAACCGGTAATTGCTGCTAATTAATCGCCGATGTAATCAGCGCGATAGGCCAGATTCCGGAAAAGGGTGTGTTGTTTGGTCACTACCCCGATATGCATTTCGGTTTGTTTCGTCGCGTGGAAGTAGCCTGAAAATGTTTATTTCCGTTTGTTTCCGGTTTCGTCGCAATGAATATTTTACCATTTCATTTTGTTACCATCAATACTTTAGAGCAACCTAGCCAAACTAATGCGAATCTTGACCGGAACATTATTTCAACAAAATTTCGTATTTTTACAACGTGTGACACATTCTTAGTGCAAACGATGTTTCCCCAAAACATTTAACGTTCGCTCGGGAAAAGAAGGAAGGAAGGGTGCCGTGGCTTATGGGGGTAAAACTATCGTATTGTTGAGGAGATGATGACGATGGTGATGGTATTAACTATTAGAAACTAGTTGTAACGGTTTTTCCTCAAATTCGATTGAACATCTGTCCCCCTTCGTCGTCGTCGTCTCGGAGCGACATACGCGGTATCGCACCATGGCATTCGATTCGCGTTCGCTACCTTCGTTCTTGATGGACGGCGAATGCGTACGAGTGTGCGACAAGAAGCAAGCTGAATGCACCTCGGGCATTGTTCAAACACAACCATGTGTGCATAATACTTGGGGTTCGCCGCACAGTCGAGGAACAAGGCAAATACATGCAAAAAAGGCAAAGGAAGAGGGAAAAAAACACCATCGTACAAAGTTGTGATGCGCACTTTTATCATTACTCCAAATCGCAGCAAATCAAATATGTAAGTGCCTGACAATACGTTTGCGCCGCTTGTCTCGTCAACTTTATGCTGCTGCACGCACAACACAAACAGCATAATCAAATAATTAAAACAAAAACAAAAGTCATGCGGCTAATTTTAGAACAAAATTCATGAATGAAAATCACAAGGAAGTGTAGATAATGTATCGTTACATTAAGCTCGTGCCACAGTTTTCTTCACTTCCTTCGCATTGTGATAAAATTATTAGTTGCGCAGCACGCTGATATTGCTTTGCTTGGAGCGAAAAAGTAAAAAAGTCGGTTAGGAAATCTTGTATAGAATAGAAAGCAAAACGTCTTACGTCTTGGAGAAGAATAAGGCACGTGTTATATTGCGCATTGAAAGACGACGTTCCAAGACGTTTACTTTGTAATCGAATAATAAAAGGTTTTTCTTCCAAGACGTTCGCGCGCACGCACACGAACGGATTTGAGGGAACGTGATATATGTACGCAGCAGCGGGCGATGGGAATTCATAAAGAAAGACTTGTAGACTTTAAGGAGGGTAAATCAAAAAGCAGATGCATACCGAGCTTTGTTATCCCACGTTTAACGTCTCGCAAGAAGTTCGTTGCATATTGGCGAAGACGTTCACGCGCGCGCGCGCGTTTTTTTTCGAATGCATTACCCACCTTTAAGTATATGCAGAGAGAGAATACGCGACGACCCTAGGTGGTAAGGTAATTGTTGTTTGGCTTTCTTGGCCTTGGTGTACGACTCTACCTGTATGCGATGGGAACCACGATGTTGGTTCCTTCCGAAAAGCCGCGTTACTTTCTCCCTTCTAAGATCGCGGCACGTACTTACTTAGTTTGGGTCTTTGCTGATTTTTCGGGGTGCAGTGAACTATACTGCTTTGCGGGCAGGTGGTAACGGTCGTTGCAAGCAAGAGTTTCTTTTCTCGTGTGCCCAATTCGCTTGTAGCTCAACTACACTACTTGATGATGAATTTCAATGAAGTGCTGCGATGCGGGTTTGAACTTAAACGAGGTTAATACGGCGAAGAAACTTACTCGCTCGTGTGAAAGCCGAAAAAAAGCTTATATTTTATTTGCTTGCTTGGAATCGAAATGAAATGCAAATGCAAATTGGATGGTAAATTTAGTGCACGTAATAAACGGGTTGGATAAATGATTAACGATGACAATGCGCATAAAAAATAATTATTTGTAATGTGCGCTCGTACAATGTTTGCGCTATAATTATATTAATTGTAAATCCGTTAATTAGTGACGCGCAATTCATATGTCGCGATGTAGCCATCGATTTTGCACGCCGACACGAGTATTCGGCCAATTGTTGGCCGAATGCAACAGTTGATAAGTAAATAATTTACCAATTCTAATACCGTATTAATTATGTATGGCCAATTGGCCTATAATTGGTATTTGGATATATATATGCGCGCGCGGCTACATTGGCGGCGGCCGTGGCGGCGGCTCTCTATGACATGACACCGAAAACGTTTAGTCAATATTGATAGGCTGCCCGGTGCATACATCCGAAGCGAATTACACACGCACGCGTGTGATTGTATGCGCACAAATGCAATCGGCGCGCAAATTATGACAATTACAATTGAATAATATAATTGACCAATAAAATATCAATTAATAATTCAGCGGCCGCAATGAAGTGCAGTGCGCCACACTATCCACACATTGCACGCACGCATACATATATTCATGCATAACGCGGCGCACAATTCACTTTCGATTTTATCGGTGGGGTGGCGGCGGCGGCAGCAGCGGTGGTAGCGGCTACCACCTCATTCATTGCCAATACGCGCCTCCATTCAGCTGACCGCCGCATGTGCGCACACCTTCGCACACATGGAAATTAATTCAAAATCATGGGCTGTTAGTACAGCGTGAATTAACTTGTTTACCAACAACAACAGCAACAACTACAGTCGTTGCTAACAACGTGAACGCTGCCTCTACCGTCGCCGCCGCCGCCGCCGTCGTCGTCATCATCATGTACACATGTCTCTCTTGTGTTGGCACTGAGGCAGCAATATCTGTTGACGCTTCGGCTGATGATGATGATGACGATGACGATGAGCTGCGGTGACAGTTAAGAAGTGTGTGTTTGTGAATTGCGCTGTAATTGAATTTGCGCCTGCGAAAGTCTTGATTCGCAGGTCGTGTGTTAAGAGGCGCGCGAGCCGTGGAAATGATTCAACGAGTTAAAGTTGACGCCGCGCGCCGGTTGGCGGTGGTTCGCTGCTCCTCTCTTGCGCGTTGGTGTAATTGCCCACTCCGGTGTATTGATGTAGACGCAATTATGATACATGTTGTTTCCTGAGCGCCAAGCCGTTTCTTTGGGTCGCGCGCGCGAGCATGAGTGACTCTCCTCCCTCTTGCAGCAAGTGCGCCACTTAAAAAGGATCGCAGTTGTTCTTTCTGGTGTTGTGCGCGCCTCGCATTTCCTCGCAAATTGCGATCCTGCGGCTGCCGCTACTGCCAGCCTGACTGCCTCCACGTTAGGCATGTTAATTACGATCAGCACGTTGTTGTAATTGTTGTTATATTTCGCTTCTGTTTTCTCTTGCAGAGAGTTCTACTACATCCAGATGGAAAAGTATGCCAGGCAAGCGGTGTCGGAGGGAGTGAAGAACGCCGATGACTTACACGTCGGTGGAGACTCTGAATTGTACCGAGTGCTGAACCTGCACTACAACAGAAATAATCACATCGAGGTATGGGGCCCACAGGTTCGTGGCTTCTTATTACGAGAAGGACCATGGCTGATTTTATATCAATCCCAGTGCGCTGCTAGCATGCGCCGAGGCACACGGCTCTCGCGTCTCGCAAGTAATTAAAACCGATGATGATGATGATTGTGCGCCGAGACACGAAACGCTTGCGCGCGTGTGCCCCGCTAATAATAAGACTGGGCTATTGTGTATAAAGATGCCTTAGATGTTTGTTGTCGTCGTTGTTGCACATTGTCTTTGCATCTTTTTAGTTTGTACACACATTTGCTGGGGCGCCACGTACAGCCAACTAACGCTTACTATGCATTCAGGTACCATCCAATTTTCGTTTCGTCGTTGAGCAGACGCTGCGCGAATTCTTCAAGGCGATCCAGGAGGGTCGCGACTCGGAGCAGTCGTGGAAGAAGTCGATATACAAAATCATTTCACGATTGGACGATCCGGTGCCTGAGTACTTCAAGTCTCCCAACTTTCTCGAGCAGCTCGAGTGACCGGTTACCAACCATGGTAACATGCTGCCTAACGGTAACGATATCGTAATGTGGTAACCAACCAACCAACCAACCTACCAACCATCATCGATGCAATGGGTGTTCGAATAAACGACGACACGATGAACAATCGCTAATACTGGGACTCCTCACGTTGTGTTCGTCCATTACGCACATCCTTGCTGAGACAGAGCGCGTATCGTCATCGTTGGGATACATGCGGCCGGCTTGAACGGCCGTCGTCGTTGATGCGAACCACCAAAGCATTTTAGTAATATATAAAACAATCAACCATCGCGGATACAGCGACGGCCGCACTAGCAGTGGTAACAAATTTAAATTAAATACAATACTACAAAGAGAGATGAGAAGAGAAAGTAAGCAAAGCTATATATTATACAAATTATCCACAATCGAATCTTCAACCGCGGCTTGTAACCAGAGCTGCAAACCGGCGGTTAATATTAATTGAATGAAGATGATAAAAAACATGATATATCCAACGAATCGGTGACGCATGGTGCGTAAAGTTTTAAACCTTCCTACGACAAAGCAACACAAAACAAGCAAAGAATGCAAACACAAATAATAATGACGCTGTCAACGTTTTATTGTTTATATATAAGAATATTAATGATATATAATATATTAGAGAAAGAAAGATGAAAGAGAGAAAGAGAGAGAGAAATGAATTGATTATGAGAAAATATGCAAATATTTGGAACCAACGAATGACTTTAAGGATGCGCAGCGGGATCGATCGGGATTATGGCTGCACGTCTTTGGATTCATTCTGGACTTGTTGAAAAAATACTAATTGTGTTAGGTTGACAGTGAACATTTGAAGATAGACGTTTCACGAGTATTCACGCACACACATTGAAGAACGGATTAATAAGAGCGCAAAAGTCTATTATTAATTACTATTCTCGCCTCAGGCAAAAATCGTTCGCTATTAACGAACAGTGAATTACTTAGAAGATTAGGAAACGTGAAGAAGAAACCGAAATGCAGATTTAATTAACGCTAAACTAATAATCTCAATCAATTCACACATACACACTTTGATGCAGTGATGATTGTACTATATAGTTAATCATAAAAGAAATCATTTTACCTGATAACTATAATAACTACTAAATGACCGGATTTAGAAGTTTATCGACGTCAAGTCAAAGAGCAATTTATAATTCCCACTGGACGAATTAGATGATTGATTGATTACAGAACTAAACAAAAATAACAAAAAACAGGAGAATAAGGAGATAATTCAACATCAACAAACGTATGTAAGTTTAAACTTACATATTTTCTAGTTTTGCGTTCGTTTTGTCTAACCGTATGGAATTTGCCGCGTTTAATTACGAATTTGCGACGCGACGAATGGTAATATTTTTCAGTTTGATGGGCATTTCATTATATTCGATTTGTTCGAGTTTTAAACAAACCTAAATAGCAAGCCAACTTTAAAACTTTAAAATACGAGATCGATTTTCGCCATGCCATTGTAAACTGTAACAGGGAACACGACGAGAGTAATAGAAAAAAACAATAACACCATTGCGAACCGCGAGCAATTATTACGCTAGACCAATAATCAAACCGCGCCAGCTCGATAACGATTTGAGATAATTGCAGTTGGAGTTGAGACTAAGAAGAAGTTACTAAGGAATCGTGTACATATGACCTGTATATATCTAATTATTACTTAGTTTTAATTACTCTAATTTATCCACGCGCGGAACGGATGATTTCCTTTTATTATTAGCGTTTTAACGTAACCAAAGTTAATTGTTTCTCAGCTAGTCCATTGAGCAGAGCTCTGCATTGCGTTTACTTTGCAAGAAAACACTTGGACGTGTTGTGTTATTAATTTGTTGTGCGAACGCACTGCAGAGCTTTGTCTTTTGTCCAATGTCACTCGCGTATTTTCAGATTTCAATTGATCACTACATCGATCAGTTTTCAATTGAAATCACTAGACGAAAGAGTCGAAAATGCGTGAGTGCAAGCACGAATTGAATCAGATTCAAATCGTGCTGATCTATTAAGTTGGCATGCCCTATATTTTCTTAGGCACCCTTAACGTTAAACTTTAATGTTAATTTTAATAATTTAAAGTATAGTTGCGTTTTTTTGTACATTGTTCAGCCCCCCTTGTCCCCCCTTTAATTAAATCTAATGTGTATAATCGGCTAGTTGCTAATTTATTTAAATATATTTAAATAGTTTGTAAGTTTGAAAAATTTTGGGATGCCTGCCTAATATGATTTCCGAGCTAAAAAACAAAATGTTTAGTTTCGATTTAGTTCTTAACTTATGATTACGATTTTATTTGTGTATTATTATTATCACTAAATGAGCACATTGTTTTTTAATTAATATTATTATTTAAATGCGGAGGACGACTAATTGACCGTCCTCGCTGTACACCGTGTGAGGCAACTAGTCAATTAAACTAATTCTAATAATTTATAGACGAACAATCCACAAATTGAAAAAATATAAATGAATTTATTTTAATTTGATTTGGACCAATTTCGAACTTGATTGTATTCGATTTATTTTATTTGGTTGTCCTATTTTTTTTATATATGCTTTATTTGTTTTCTATTTTGTTTTAGGAGTTGTATATTAGGCACGGTAAAATCCGTTGAGTAGTTATTACAGTTTACATATGGCGATTCGATGGAAATTCGCCCGGGAAAATGAAGAGACATAATAGTTTTATATATAAAGAATACGACTTGTAAATATATTTCGCAAATTCCTCAATGCGATTCGAGCAAGGACGAAGGATAATCGGGTGATTGCAGACGTATTGCGTGAGCGCATCTTTAACAGTCGTTCACAATCTGAACGATTGAAATGTGATTTTCCTGTTCCTAACGAAGAAACAAAAAACAAAAATCGTTATCTAAGAGAATTTAAGCGAGTGTATGATGATATGAACAACTTGCAAATGCGCGAAACGCGTGCGCAACGTGATGCAATTGTTATTGTTAAATCGCGTTCGCAGGGCGGCATTAAGGGCGCATCAACTGCCGAAATTATAAGACTGCCATTCGTTTACGGTATGATTTCAACTGGTTTAGTTTACGCGTTCTGCCTCTTTGGTTGCTTTATCAAAATTAATCGTTTGGATTTTATAATGATGTTTGCGTTACATATTTAAGTTGGTCGCGCACGCGAATCTCTGCAATCGAATTCATTCGACCGCCTGCCTGTGCTCCTCTCTCGCACACTCACCGCCCCCCAAATGGTTGGGAATGCGTTGTTGTTATTTTATTGTCGGCCACTTCAAATCCCAAATAACTACGACGTCGACGACACAAACACGAAATACAGACAAAACGAGCAAACACGGTGTAATGCTAATAAATATTTAATCAAAGTAATAAACGATTAATAATTATGTGTAAATAATAATAAGCTTTCCTCTCAAATGCAATAGATGTGTGGTAGATATGATAATTAGAAATTGCACATATTCGGTGTTAATTTTACGATGATAATGAATAATAGTCTCGGTGGCACACCAATAAAATAACGCAGCGCACACGCGCGTGCAAATTTTGCAATTTCGGTGGGCAATTGCAGATCGCAAATTGCAAAATGCTTGTTTTACAAGCACAAATAATGCACGCCAAATGTGGGGAGGCAGGCCTTGCGCGAATTAATTAAAGTACACCGGTTTCGTTCCCGATTGCGCCCGCATTGAGGAATAGAAATGCATTTTTTGGCAAACAAGTATGGAAGGATAGAAGGAAGGACAAAAACGATATTTACAAGAGACAGTTTTAAGGAACGTTGTGCTTTTCATAATAATTCTCTCGATTTTCCAAGTGTTGATCAAACAAACAAAAAAACGCGAACACATGATTACTATTTACGAGATTACCAATTGTAAAATTATATCCCTTTTGCGAAAACATTTAACTTGGCTAATAGGTTTTTTAGTAATAATAACTGAGAAGTCAGCAAATAGCTCACAGGTAAAACGCTCTAAATATATTTATAACAGGACGCATCAAAAAAACTCACACGCATCATAGGTCTTTAAACGAAACCAGTTCAGGCAATAGTTGAACGCATTCATGCAGGCACCGGTCACAAACAATCAACGTTGTAATAATACGAATAACGCAGTAATAAACCTCTGACAGACTCACTAAGACTCACAACGCAACGCTACTAAACGCAATAGATCAATTACCAATTCAGCCAATGCACCGATACGACAGGATAATACATTCATAGAGAGCATGCACCGCCTTGTGTGTGCATCGATTGCATGCGAAGCAGCAAAACCGTTTAACAGATTTACCAGAATTCACAACCGATTATAATAGCAGGCATATTCAACAAATGAAATAGTTACGAAACTTCTTAATTATTATTCTAAGAATCTGTGAACTTTTGCGGACATAATATGAAACAAAACAAATCACAAAAATACCAGACGAAACCGGACGATGAGACCTCAAAAATCTACGGTTGCTTTTTGACAATTCACAATTTTGCACAATTTGCGCCGGATTAATACATACAATAATAAGCACGATTTGCAAACAAACCAGACTTACAATAATTACTCTACGATATATTGATATTATAGACACAGGATAAACGAATACAAACCGAGCGGATCAAACAAAATCTGTCTCTCAGCAGTAACCAAAACAGAAAACAATCGTTTCTTCATTGATTGATTGATAAAGCGATCGCGCGACTTTCAGTTCAAGGAATACGGATATGTAATAAATAAATAAATAAATGTAGTAAAGAGTAAAATACAATCGCGCGATCTCGAATTGTTAAAAACAATTCAAGTGAAACAATATGAACTATACACAGATGAATTCAGAAAAGAGGCCCGCCGATGGCCGCGGAGGAATTACATTGCTTTCTGGATGAGACTGTAAGAAGTAATTTTTGAGGTCGATCCAAGCAGATCGCGCCCCCCATTGCGAATGGGGGGCTCACAACTTAACCCTTTTCGTAGGCGATGATAGTAGTTACCCCTCAGCAATTATTCAACGCATTCCTCCCGATGGCAAATTTCGCCCACCCCCTCTCTCTAACACGTATCAGATGCCCCTAATTTATCTATTGGTAGGATGTCCCCCCAAAAAACGTTTACATATAAAATTGATAAGCATGTCAATAATGATGATTTTTGGGTTCGTTCTACACTCAGTATATAAGTACTTGATCAAATATAACTTAAACACAATGTTTACACTATGGAATACTTATAATTAATGATAACGAATTAAGTAAGAATGTATTTGCGTTTGTTCACCGAGGACTCTCTAAGTTGTTGCGTTATTTACTTCCACTATACGGAGCACAATATATTCGTAACAGGTTTTTATCGAGACAAATAATACGATTTTGGCAAGCGTTTTTTCACGTACGGAGCTTTTCGGTTGTGCTTTTGCGTTCGCGACGTCTTTGGTTTTAAATATGCACACACATTCGGAATAATACGACAATCCGCGACTTTTAGGATTTTCTCCACAAAGTGTGTGGTACATACATTTCCAGACAAAGTGCGTAAATCGTGTGCCACATTCGATATCAAATCGTTACTAGTCGTGGATTGTTTTTGTTTTACAGAAGAAAACGACAAACGATATTTTGCAGGTTTGAGAAAATTACAAACAACAACAACAACAATAACAACAATAATAACATCAGAAATATAGCTGTTTTAACAACAACATCAAAAAAACAACAACCAACATCTTGTTGAAGTGAATTAATATGAAAATTATGAAAGAATGTTTAAAAAAAACACTGTTCGGAATAAACGTTTAGGTCACCGGTTCAAAAAAATGCATTTAAAAAAGATATCACGAAAAAAGTACAAGCTTATTTTAAGCACCTTTGCGCCTTAAAATTTTAAGAAAAAAATGATGATGATGAAGATGATGATGATGATGATGATGAATATGATGATGAAGAAAAATTCGAAGCAAAAAAATAAGATGATATGAGTGTGTATAACCAAAATCTGCCTTATTCTATTTTCTTATGACGAAAAAAAATCTCCTACCGTTATAGCGCAATTATTTGCTAGTGTATATCGTTCTTGATCACCTTTAAACAAAAAAGTAAAAAAGTAATAATGAAAAAACAAATTACTACATTACTAAAGCAACCAAAAAAAAGTAACATACGTTAAACGTAAAACACACAACAGAACTAAATTGCAAATTACATGAGATGAAAAGTACACCGACGATTTTTAACCATTTCCACATAACAAATTAATTATCAAACTAATCTAGTCCAAATATGTAATAACATAGCATTTTGTGTGAGTTGTAGTATACATGTACAATTGTTGGTAAACCAAAAAAGTAATAACAAGTGGTAAACAAATTGCTACTGATAAGTAAAAAAATGAACATTCGCAAAACAAAGCAAAAAAATTATATAAGTATATTTAAAGAGAAAAACAAACACACGAAGAGAAAAAGAAAACACACAACAAACACGCGTACACATCGGGTGCCTCCGTTGTTTTAGGGAATTTGGTTACATTTTTCGTTTCGACGCCACCAACGTTTCGTTTGTCGGTTAACGGTCTTGATTAATTTACAGATGATACAAAAAACCAAAATGAAGTGAAGCAAGATGAAGAAGTAAACAAAAACGATCGAACAAGAAGACTACTTACTTCCGTAATTTATTGGTTCAGAAGCAAATGTTTCGTTCTCACTATATCCACGCCAATAATCATAATAAAAGTAACGACTACATAACCGTTTAAAAATAATATTAATCTCTACATAATCGCAAAATAATTAACATAAAACTAACTTAGAGAAGCAAAGAGACTCCAAGCTCGCGGCGCAAAGGACCAGCGCGCAAAATGCGCAAAAATACAATACACGCGTCTTCAGGAGCTGTTTTGCGTGCGGGTCCTCGACGACGACGACGACGAAGAAGACAAATTGAAGTATCATAGAAGAAGCAGAAGCAGAAGCAGAAGATGCAAATGAGACATAAATAACCCCAGACACTGACACTCCATACACATGCAGCTCGTAATTGAACAGTAAAAACCGGATATAACCTAACAGATAACAGAATGCAGTTCCGTATGCAAATCTACTCGGTAGTTTAACTAATAATCTAACTTTTACATAAGTAAATTCCATAACAAACAGAGTTTTGCCGTGCGCAACACAGAGCGGCAGCAAAGCAAAACTAAAACGCAGACAAATGGAAAATATAAAAGTCACTAAGTTTGTAGACATAACGCATAAGGATATGATGAATAGCAACCGTTAGTTTGCGATGGGTTTCGAGCTCGGGGCCGTTCTCAATTTTGAAATAGTCACGACAAAAAAGCCATACTAAATCTGAAGCAATAGTCAAATGAAGGCAACCAAACCAAATCTATTTACAACAGTTGAATATATATTATATAGGGAAAAAACAAAAAAGTGCGAGAACGTTTGAAAAATTTTTGCGAGGAAAAACTTTCGATCCAAATTTGCGCCCGGCGCGCCAAACGACGAAAACAACCGTTTTTTGACTCGGAAAATTTCGAAACTACCACCGGTTCTTAAATCTTAAACTCATTCAAAAATTACACTGGGCCAATTCGTCCGTCAAAAAAGTGCCTTCAACGTTGTTTTTACGAAAAAAGAGAAAAAATAAATGAAAAATAAAAATTAAAAATGATGAAATTTTTTACAAATTTTAATGAAAAATTTTAATGAAAAAAAGGGCCCTAAATAGACACTACGCCCAACCAAAGCGGCCCTGCGTTCGAGCCCTATCGATTGTACTTAAATTTAGTTAGATTAAGGGGCACTCGATATAATAATAATACTAATAATAATACTAATACTAATAATAATAATACCTAATAATAATAATAATACATTTAATAAACATTAAGGTTATTTCATAAATATTATATTGTTATGCTAAGATGGTCGAACCGGTCGATTCATTTTTTAGCGGTCGGCATATGACGGCGGCAAATCCGCCACTACCACCACCACACCACCCCCCACCTCAGTACTGACAGAAATGTTCGCAAGCGCCGAATATTACGCGTCCTCCAATGCAAACGCAATACAAGCACGGTTGGAATCCGAGAGCGTCTTGAACATAAACCGCCCCCCGAGATGATACCACAAGTAAGTTAAAATCATCCACAACAGGATAAGAAAAACCCTTGACCGAACGTGTATGCCGACCGCGGCCGGCGAAGCCGTAACTATTTGTGGTATATAGTAACTTTGAATTAGAAGTAGATAAAATAACATAAACAAGATTGAATGGTTTTTCAGTTAAGAGTAATTACTAATTAATGATGATAAAGATGATGATGCAGAAGCAGATGATGAAGAGGAAATTGGTGATTAGTGATGAGATGAACGCAAGAGAGAATACGAGATTACCACAATTGCAACCAAAAACTAAAATAAATAAAAGATATTGCAGAACTTTTTTGCAGCACACACATTTGCAAATGAGCGCCCATCGAACGCCACATTCGATGAGCGGGCGCCGCTAATGCAGATGAAGCAAAACACAGTTTTTACGTTGTTTTTGAGACGCTGTTAAGAATTTGTTAATATTTGTTGAAACTAAAGCAGATTGATTCGATTGCGCCTCGGCCATTAAAAATGAATGCGGGCACGTGCGTTCGCGCCGCACAATTGCCCACCTCCCCCCCACAAAAGTGGTGTACATAATGTTGAAATCACTGGAATATAAACGAAGAATATACAAACAACTCTAACGCAAACTGAACAACAACAAAGCGATTGCGAATGCGCGAGACTGTATAATTTCTATATTAACGTGTAAGCAGACTTTTAATAAGCGAGAGAGACTACATACATTAATTAAGTACAACTAATACGTTACAGCAAAGCAACCGACTTAAGTTAAGTGTTACATTTACCATATGAACGCAATAGCAATACATAAACCTACAATAGTATTTTAAAACGTAAAGTTAACATAAATGGAATTGCAAATTGATATTTTCTATTAAGAAGTGCAACACAAACGGAGACAAGTACTGCAGATGAATTTGCAAGAATACAGGTTATTGATTAATGAATATAATTCTATTTTAACGGAGTACAATTTACAAAATATTTGTATGATTAGTGCAATTGCGTAAATGAACGCGCGAGCATAGAGATTGACGATAAGCGAACGAGAGAGTAAGAGAGAATAATTAAACCCTTAATTAACCTAACAGAATGCAGATTATCTACTACTACTACTACTTACTACTACTACAGATTTTTTAAAAGTAAACAAAGACATAAATATTGCAATAGAAGCGAATTATACATACACAAACTGTATTTATATTGTAAATACACAGCAAACGCAGGATAACACAGGATAACGCACAACTCTCTTTGGCAAAACGACGTTTCAAGTAAACCAATCATAAGCAAATTCGAAATTTACAGTTAAATAGATTTTTAATCGAGATTAAGATTAAAAAACTCTATAAGCAAAGGAATCAACAATCAAACGCAGCCCATAGTAAATAATAGCAACAGAACCGGACAGTTTTTCTTCTTCAACCCTGCATAGCATAAAAAGGCAGAGACTTAAGTACATTACCCACCCCCGCCCTCCTCTCTGTGTGTTAAGCTAAGCTAAGACACAAACATTCTCAGCAAACGCATCTTTGTTTTATGTGGTACTTTAAGAAGATGACGCTGATAATACGTGTATAAGTGATAAGTTTCTATACGTGCAATATATTTAAGTACTATTTTTTAAGGAAATACATTGGTTATTTTTGCAAAGACTTATTATATTTAAACAGAACGAATCAATCAATTCAAAAGCCGAACATACGTATTAAAAATCATACACGAATCACGACGAATCGAATCAGTCTGCCGGAAACGAAATGGCCCTCTATTAAGTTTTAAAAGGACACTTCTTACTTCTGTTTTACTTACTTACTTACTGACTTACTTCTTTGAATGATTGTCACACCAGATGACTTACAATATGACATACATATAAACGAACGGTCTTCCTCTTTCTATTTCTCGACAACACAACAATATTACATAAACAGCAAACGGATAGAAAATGCAAGCAGAACTATATTTGAATAATAAACCAAGTCATTTTTCAATTTTGATTTATGTTGCACGTTTTTGCCGGAACACAATATTTGCGATAAAGTGAAAAACAAAAATGGAAATTCAAAAATACCCTTCTCCTCGAAAACAAAAAACTCTATAATTGGTTGCAACGCGAAAAAGTGCAACAAACGTTTACGAATATGATAATGAGATGAGAAAAACAATTTTTCGAACGCACTTTTTAGTGTAATACTTTTAGGGAAAAAATGAAAAACAAACTATGGTGAACTATTAAATTTTAAAGTGAATGCAGAAAGCAAAATGCAAAAAAACGTTTTTTAAATTAACCACTATAAATATTTGTAAAGTATATATAAAAGTATATAAAAGAATATTATATATAATTAAACTTTGAGCGAAACATACAAACAATGTAAAAGAAACAAAAAACGAAAAATGTTATAACGTTTGGCAATCTAAATTTCCGGAAATGCAGCTGAAATACTGTTGCATGGATACTCGAAAGATTAAATTTACCACAATTTGGCACAAGTCTCACACAAACGATTTTTGGTCTAAATTAATGCGCGACTCGAGCGAAACGAACGAAAATTATTTTATTCCCCGTACCAGGGCGATTTTGTAAATATGAAAAGAGTTTACTAAACTCTGCGAAATTATGCGGAGAACGATGATGATGTGTCCAGTGTGTTTTTTGGCTGTACACACACTCTGGCGATAAAAATTATTAAAAAAACAAGTAGACGACGCTCCCTCCACTATTTTTATTGAATTTTGTATAATAAAAAATGAATTTGAGATGATGAAAAGAGGCTAATTATAGGTGTTGATATATTTATTATAATGCAAAGAAATTATATATTTATGAATTTAAATTATGGCTTATAACATTGTAACAATTGTACTAAAAAAAACTATTATGATTATATTACCGAGAAACACTAAATGAAATTGTAACCTCGACTAAAAGATGACGATGATGATGATGACGATGAAGTAAAACACTACTAATGATACTATGTAACTATATTGAGGCAAAATTTGGGTGATTGAGGCAAAACGCAAATTGGTTTCGGACCTTGCAACTTTTGTGATAATGTTGGACGCATTGTTGCATCGAATAATTAAAAGAAGATGAGTAAAACAAAGAGAGAGAAAAAGAATAATATTTATATTATGTACACTAATAAAATTATTGTAAAAATTATATATTTAGGAGCTAAAACTATTATATATTACATATGTATCTAACGAAAGTGAAAACAAATATGGAAAGTGGTTATTTTATGTTTGGGAGCGTCTGGAGTGGATGGAACAAGTTTTTTGGCAAAACAATGAGCAGAAATGTTATGCTCAAGCAGCTCGAGTCGTTCGAAACAAGAAAACATGTTAAACGATTTGTATGTATAAAGAAAAAGATGAAGAAAAATGATGAATGATGTTTCGATCCTAATGTAATTTAAATGAAGAAAACAAGAAACAAACAAAACGCAAACATCATTGCAGTGGTTAATTGTCGAGAATAGTCTCTGGTTGTCATTTTGCCGCCACCGCCTAGAGGTTGCACGAGTGCAAACGAAGCAACTAGGAGCGAATGAAGAAAACTCTTTGCTAACAAACCAAACAAAAAGGGAAACTAAGAGAAAAATTAATACCAGTAATAATATTTAAGGTTTAGGCGTCGATAGAGAATCGAATAAGATTGTATATTTAGTACAAAAATGAAACCACAAAGAAAAAAGTTAACTTGAAAAATTAAAATCGAGAGATAGCTCAAAATTTAATTTTTTCCAAAAACAAAAAACAAATGTTGCGCTCATGACGGCGGCTCGCTGCCCGTAAATGAATAAAAGACGTTTATATGTGTAAAAATTTAAGAGTATTTTTATATTTATATTGGTGTAAATCAAAATTTGGTATGAGGAAAACGACGACGATGACGATGATGACGATGAAAAAAAACTCTAAATGCAAAGAAAAAAGCACTATTGTAGAGATTTTTAGGTTGAATATAAATTTAAGGAAATTAAAATTTAGGAATTTTTAAATGAATTTGTATATATATGAAAATTTATATATAATATATAGAGAAAAAAGCACGGACGAGGTCGACATCATGGGCGCAAACATGTAATGATGATTAATAACTAAAGCTAACTAAAACAAAGTTAATGGAGATGAAGGCAACAGGAAATTGAATTGAAAGAGAGAAGAGAGAAAACACGAAGAGGCAAAGCAAATACTTACTAAAAAATATTGTTGGTACGCGTATGTATGATGGCGTGGCGACGTATACTATACTACAATATACGTACAAAGTACTCGTAAGTGTGCGAAACGAGCACCTTCTTTTCGTTGCTTACAACTTTATTCATTTTTCTTTTAGCGTGTGCCGTATCCATGTTATATTAGACAATTTTACTATTTGGTGTACAGCAATTGTTTCGACTGTCCCGGGCTGTTCACTCATAGCCACCACAATGGGCAGGTCGAGATGTTGTGACTGTGTTTTCATTGAGCAGTATAATAAATATATACATTTATTTGGAACTTACAATTTATCGCCTATCATTTCTACTATATAGGACCCATGTCCTAGCTTATTTTCAGAGGTACCTTAGAAAAAAAACCAGCTATGATATACCTCGAATGCGCCTGGGAGAAAAGTCTTGATAGGTAGGAAGCATCTGTAACAATCTACTTACTATTCCGCTAGTTATATTCTACAAAGTTATACACGAGTTTTAATTTCAGATGGGTAAGTCACTTGTTAGCGCAGTTGGCTGGGTGCTTGTCTACGGTTTAGGAGTTGGGTTTCAACCACCGAAGAGTGAACACGTATTATCACGCCAGAGCGGTAAACTGTAGTGAACATTTGAATCGTGGTTTTGGCGTCCTAGGGCCGCTATGGCCCCCATAGAAAATAAACTGTTAAAAATTGCCCACGAGGCAATTAGAGAAGGCTCGGAACACCCACCGAAGCGAGCGAAAGTGAATAAAAATAGTGCCGAAATGGAGCATTGGCAACACC